>JAZGUH010000526.1:140000-358586 GCA_037893225.1 Hippasteria phrygiana
AAAGAAAACATGATGTGCGAAAAGCTTCGGGCAAGTCAAGCAAATATATTACAGAAGTTTGTGTCAAAAGACCCCCCCCCCCCCCCCCCCCCCGCCGTCTCTGTTACCACAATGTTATATCTCCACATAACAATCATCGTGATTAAAATAAATCCATAGTCTATATCTCTTTTCAACATGTAACTGCAAGTCTGCGTAAGCATAGGCCTGTCTGCACAGGCCCGAATTGCAATTCGACGTTGAACATTCGCCCCGTATTTCCCCCGACCTCGAATTGATTGATGTGTGTCTCAAAAATGCTGTTTAAATATTTACAATTTATAAATACAAAGCCTATAGAAATCTTAAGTTGCACCGTTTCACAGTAGGTTGGTAATGACCTTTGTACCTGACTAACTTATCAGTGGTCGAGTCGCATTTGGTATAGGAGTGCTGTCATGTCACATGCAAGTTTTGTCCTGACAAATGGCGGTTTCGTTTATAGAATGCTCACTATTTTGTTTGGCAATATCATGCGTTAGTAAGTGATCTGATGTGCTTTCTTGGAATTGACGTAAATTTCTGTGTACTCACACAAACCTATGGATAATTGAGAAGGGTACCAGTGGTTCATTTCTTCGGCACGGAAGCTACGTTGCATTAAAACTGGTCACGAGTTGGCAGCGTAAGTGCTCAGCACTGGAGTCTATGATTTGATTTTGACCTTAGACGCTTACCTCAAGTTGCCAAGACTTCTCCCAGCTTAATTAACAGACAGAATTTGACTGTTGTCATCTGCTTCCGGTTGCTGTAACCATGTCTGCGGTTCCTCCAAATCCCCGGATGAAGGCGCTTGAAGCCAAAGTGGTGGTCCTTGGCAAAGAAGGTAGGATGTATTATTTAGAAGGCAACATAAATTCAGAAAAATCGTAGTACATAATGCTTCACAGACATGACTTAATTTGTTTGTTATCACATTGATATTTACAAAACAACTAGCACAAACTCAAGATGATCATTAAAGATCCGGACATTTTCCACATAACCCTACAGTCTGCACAAAAGCACAGACTACAATCAAGTGTCTCGTGGTCATGACGTCATAATTCTTCAGCTTATTTTTGTATTTGCTTTATCTTCTTTTTGAACAAGTTTGACATGACTAAATACTCCAAATGAGAGTGTCGGGTTTGATCCCGTTGAATTTCTTCCTCATCTACACCAGCAGACATTTGGCAAACACGAAATCGTTACTGGACTAATTTTGGTGTAATAAACATTACAAACTATCTATGTCATGCGGTTATCGCTCAGTCGGTTACTCGGTTAAAGGTCCATTCCATTGATTCCACTTACAGTTCTTTGCGTTATATCTCAATGCCGTGTTCATTTAAGCAATCTCCTAAATTTGCGAACTCTTTATGCAACTAGGGACGCCTCTTCCTCCTCCGTGAATTTGATATTCATATTCCATATGCAATAATCGTTTTTAAACCCATCTATCGTGTATATTTTTAGGTTCCCACGTTTTGGAAGTCCTTTAGTAAAAATTCTTCATAGGTTCCAAAGTCTTAATGTAATCAAGAAAAAACCTTAAAAACTGGTTTTTACTAGTACGATATTGTAATGACTGTTTTCAAGGGCGGATCCAGAACACAATTGTTTTTGGGGGGGAACTTTTTTTGGCAATATTTTGGGGAGGGGCCAAACAATTTTGGGCTGAGTTTTGTGGGTGGGTGTACGCAGTGGCTGCCTTTTTGCGACGTCTGTTTTTTTTTGTTGGGGGGGGGGGGGGGGGGGGCATGGCCCCCTTTGCCCCCCCCCCCCCCCCCTGATCCGCCCTTGACTGTTTTCGTAATTTCATCATTTACCTATAATTATTGTCCGACTGATATCTCGTAACTGCTGTGCAGTGTTAGGCTCCTCGTGTTGTCTTGCTAGTGTTTATCCTATGTCCGTTTTGGTGAAATTCTTGATTAGTGTCTCATCGACCACTAACAAAATTAATCTTTATTTCACATGCATTGTACACAACTTACGCGGTATCCTTTTTACAGGCTACTTTATGGAGATTGCTGCCACTTATTCGGTCACATTTCCCAGTCATCTCATTTAAGTTGTTAATCGGATTCGAGTAACTTAAGGAGGAAATAGGAAATAAACTTAACTGAACTGAAGTACCCAACGTCATCTTTTCTCACCGTATCAACCATACAAACACACTGTAATGTAATTGCACCAGGCTTTTTGCTTAGATATTTTTTTTGGTTTAAATAAAAGAACTCATGGCTCCACAACTATGTACATAGACATTATCGGTAGATTACTATTTTCTAGATGTAATAATAGTTAGCCCCCAATAACATAATGGCATAATAGACCGGAGACCATGACGTACAACGTCTTGCTCAGTGTTTTCTTATACAATACGTCAAGGGATGCGATTGTTGAGCAAAAAAGTACCGATTGTACATTTGCATACATTATTAATGCATCGACATCAGAAACCTGCTCCTGAGATTAATATTAGAAATTTTGTTTACGTGAATACAAATTTTGAAATATATTTTTAGTGGAACACGTCAATTTCAAATTCCCCATGTGTAATGATATCGAGGTACCACGTTGCCAAAGTTCACTGTGTTTAATATCAGCAGTTGCCACTAAGTCAACAAACAGCTCAAAGAGTGACAAGTATCGTGGCCCTGAAGGGACATCGCACATCGCAGATTTCAGCGCAGATATTTGCGATGTCGCACATTTTATCGCAGATTTATGCGATTTCGCACATTTATCGCAGATTTCTGCGCAGATTTCTGCGATGTCGCACATTTTATCGCACATTTCTTTTCAGACCAAACCAAACCAAACCAAACCAAACCAAACCAAACCAAAAATACAGAAAATGATAAAAAGGAACCGAGCTGGGGAGAGGTAATCAAACCCCTCAATGCTTTTATGCTACGCCTAGCCATCAACAAAAATCAAACTCTTCGTTTTTTTCCGTGTAAAATATTTTTTGAAATGCACAAATAGATGCCCGTGTAAATTCTTCCCAAGCATGTTTCTATTTTGGGAGAACTTACTGATAAGACATGAGAGGGAAAAATCCAAAATTAGACTGCCTTGATACCTGCTGTGGACTCTGGTTTACGAAGTCCAATTGAATCAGCCAGGATAATCTAAATTTGCGCAACAGTCATGTATAGTTCATTAAGTAGGCACAGTTTTTGAGTTGACCGCGCTAAACTTTACAGCTAAACGTTACTTCAGTGGCATACTCAGGCTTTGGGTGTGTCTGTGGGTTTGTTTTTGCATTCAACAGGGAACCTTTAACAATAGAGGCCCATAGGGTCCCGGTTGAGAAAAGTCCCCGGTTGAAAATCGTGTTTAAAACCAATGAGGGTTCTTGCCAGAAAGTTAAAGGGGCTGTGTCGTCGCGCCATCTCGCGTTAACGAATCAAATATTGGAGTGCGCCCCCTTGCGCTTTATTTCGGTTATGTGCTATTTTTAACCTCCATCCGTTTGTTATGGCTGTTCTGAGAATTGGCTTTTGGAAACTACACCCCTGGAACACGCACGCATGTCCAGCGTCTGCGTACTGAAATACACATACGTGTACACGTATACTTATAAACAAGTACCGGGTAGCACACATCGTGGCACTCAGTTCTCTAAGAGTAAGATTATTCGAAAAAACGTTCAAATTTCATCTGTTTATTTCATAAAATTTCATTCACATGTACACAAGTGCCATGGAATATTTGTCTGAAAGTTGCATAGAATTGGAGGTTGGCGATATAGAAGTAGAACCTTACGCTTGAGAACCTATGACATGTACATGCCGAAACTCTTGCCAGAGAGGACGACTCGGCACACGGGGTGCTTGTCCATGTAAATGTGCACAGCAAAACTGCAACGTGTCTTGTCGCTGTGGGACAGTTCGCGCTAAATTTTGTACACAAAATCCCACAGGCGGGATATCCGTAAAAGGGTCTATGTATTATGTGTACATTTATTTGGATGTATCTTGTTCGTATCTTGCTTGTAAACTTAGGTCGATAAAAAGCTTCAGGCTTATTTTGACCCGTCACTTCAATAACAAAATTATCATGCTACTAAAAGAGGGGTAGTGGCTGCAGACAGTTCTTTAGCAGCGAAAAAAGAAATTAAAATCTAGAACTTAGAAGTACATTTTTCTTTAAACAGTTGATAGATGGAGCTGAAACAACTTCACTTGGTCGCTATTCCAATGGCACTTGTCAACAACTCTCGCTGTGTGAAACAATATTTCCGCACATCAAGTACATACTTGTACATTACATGTACAGTACATCCGATCCATGTACTCGGTATGTGAATTGTTCATGTCATAAAAAGTAATAAGCGAATAATTCGTGCAAAACAGCTGAAAATTAGGGTTGTTTGAATATTTGTCGGGGTGTTTATTTCTTTGTTTCTTCGGTAGTCATCTTTATCATAGTGATGTGGGGATCTGTGCGCCAGTGGCGTAAACATGGGGAAGGATTTCAGGGGCCCGCCGATTTGTATTTCTTTTTTGTTTCGTAAATTTAAAAAGGGGAAATTGTACACAAAGTGATGTTTCAAATTTCAAGCGGTGTTTGGGGCGGGGGTATGCCCCGTTGAGAAAAAGTTTAAGATGCAGTACTTCGTTGACAAATTCAATAATCATCCCCACTTTTCGATACGGATTTACTCGCCACTGGTGAAATCTCATTTCATTGGCGTATATTATTTATTGGTAATAACTGTTATTATTGTGTTTATTATTTGATAGTGTTGAAATAACTCTTATGATGTAACTTTCCACAAAGTCCTGCCGTCAAATGTAACACAAGGTCGTGGACTCAATATCGCCATCAGTATAGCTGTTTTACTTTGATTTGCTCATCATTGCACGCACAGCCGAATTTAGTCAAAATCTATTTCGATACATAGGCCTACAACTTTATTTTTGTATAGGAAGGGGCTGGTGCATTATTTATTTTACAATTATAAATACATATTTACTTATTTACTTATTTTCGTTTGGTTCTGTCATGGTACATTTTGGCGTTTGGCCGGCGGGTGGGGTGTCACGGACTATGTTCGACTGTAGGCCTATCGTATATTTTTGGTGGCACAAACACATACAGAATACTTGTACATGCAGTATGTATCATAACTACAGGACCATGCATGCATCAGTCATTGCAATTGTAATCTGATCTGGCGCGCGCGCCCTGTGGGTCAGCGCGCGCGAGCCCTGTAGGTCAGCGCGGGCGCCCTGTAGGTCACCGCGCGGTCGTGGGGTATTATTTGCTGTTACTGGGTTCATCTGCGTTCATCAGTTCGGGATTCAGTGTACAGCCGCAAGCCTGCTATGATCGTGACGACACAGCCCCTTTAAAGTATGAACAATAGGGGGACAATAGAAGGTTCCCGATTGAAGGTGTTTACATGGGTGTTAGGCCTACTGCCTTGGGGGTACCTCGCACAATGGGTAACAATGGGGACAATGGTGCCCTACGAGGAAGTCTTTAGTAGGTGCCCCACGAGGAAAACGCTATGGAGTTTGAGATTTCAATAGGGACAAAGGAGAATAATATAGAAGGAAAGTAAAGTAGACAATAGAGGTACCCAAGGGTGCATGCAGTGTGTGAGTTTGTTTTTGCATTCAATAGGGGACCTTCAATAGGGTCCCCGATTGAGAAAGGTCCCCGTTTGAAACTCGTGTACAAAACCAATGGGAGGCCTTCCGAAAAAGTACAAACAAAAGAGGGACAATAGGAGGTTCCCCGATTGCACCCGTTTACAAACTTGGGTGCGTGTGTGGTGGGGGTGGGGATTATTTCGCCCGTAAAACTATTTTGAGTATGGACGGGGGGTTAGTACCGGTTGCCGAAGGTGGAGATATCAAATTAAAACAATTTTTAAAATTCACCGGGGGGGGGGGGGGGGGGGGGAATTCCTTACCCCCCTATCTGCATCGCTTGGCCAAAACTAAGCCAAATATTGCCACATTAAGTTTGCAGGCTTGAATTTGTCCAAACTCAACCACAGAATAGCAAACCAAACAAACCGAAACAAGTCGAAACCAATCACAAACCAATCGCTGGTTAAACAGTGAAGCGATTTTTTGCCGGTAATTGCATATTATATTTCAAAGTCCATGTGTACAAGTTGTTTTAAAATTTAAGTCGACATAGCAACTTTTTTTACTTGAAAGTTTCAGATGTCCTTAAAGGGACACATTGCCTTAGAGGCGCCCAATTGGGCTACAAAAAGCGTTCGTCATAAAATTGCTTCGATTGGGAAGATCATTCAAAGGAAAATATAATCATGCACAGGACCATTCCTTAAAAATGTTTGTTTAAAAATCATTGACGAAAATAATTTCGGGGACGCCGCCAGTTTGATTCGGAAAAGTCGGGCCGTTGGAATATAGTGAGGTGCCCTTGGCCTAATAGCGCTTTGGTTGCGTATAGGCTGCACTATGTGCGGCGCCAGACTGAATGTCCGGTTGTCAATGCTTCGTTTTTTTCTAATTTCTCCTGAAATATTACACATTGTGGTGTAGACTTTTTACAGTCAGACCTTGGAAATAGGTAAGGTACGGTAACTAACCAATGACATTAAATTTGAGGGGATTTCAGGGCAACTTGCCGTAAGCTGTTCCCTCCACTAGAAAAATGCTATACATTTTTGCACTTAATAGGCAATCAATTAAAAAGAAGACAAATATTTCAACTATTCCACAAGTTTCTCCCTTTAATTTTGCGAACAGGTGTCGGGAAAACAAGCCTTGTGGTAAGATACGTTGGAAAAATCTTCAGCAAAAACGTCAGTCCAACAGTAGGTGCTTCGTTCTTTACATTCAAAATGTGAGTATACATTATTGTTAACAACTTAAACAAAATTAATTTTATGCATGCACGCCTAGTCGGTGTCCAGAAATTATATGCAGAAAAGGTGTATATCCACCACCTTTCTTTTCGCAAGACTTAACAATGATGGACAAAGTTTTTGTAACAAGACAATAGGTTTAAATTGTTTGTTCATAAAAACGAGCGCAACCGATTTTTGTTTAAAGCTAGAACTACCCTCTCTAACTTCACATTTGTTTCGTTCTCTTTGTTCTGTAACTTGAATGTTTATAAGTTGCGGTACAAAATAGGACTTTTAATTCAGCCTTTGATTCTTATAAACGGGGGAGTAATACACAAGTCTAGCCTTTCTGGGTGGCTCTGAAACCAAAACGTCTATAAGCCGTTTGCCTTGCACAATTAGGCTACAACGAGACAAATAATTGCCGTGAATTAGGCCGTGTCCGAAATGGGCGTCTAGAGCTACAGCTACGGCTACGTCACGCGTAGTTGTAATGGACGAACACCTAGACAATAGCCCCTAGACAAGCGATTCGGAATCGTTAACTGAAAAAGTCTCATAGAGTAAACGAAATGTTACACAAGTTTACGTCCAGTCTCAAGACTTGCAGTCTGGTGCTTTTTACCTCTGCTAATTAAGTCCGTGTCCGAATTACTGATTGTGGCTGTAGCCACGTTTTAATACTTCAAGCCGCAGCCAAGTAATTTAGACACGGTCTAACACTGTTATCAATACTACCAATAGTGCAAGTACACAATTCCGGGGTTCTATTTTTATTGCATATTATTCTATTCTGTACTTTGGAAACAGGACCGTTGACAATCACAGAGTAAAGCTGATGGTGTGGGACACAGCGGGGCAAGAGAGGTTCCGATCCATGGCACCCATGTACTACAGAAAAGCCAATGCAGCCTTCTTGGTATACGACATCACCCAGTATTCCACATTTGAGAGCATGAAGACGTGGGCTGAAGGTAAGAGAAGTTCTTATTAATCACGTGTTCAATATTAATAATGTACACGTTTAGTTTGTCCAAGCAATGGGCCATACTTTTTTCCCCACGGAGGGCGCTGTTTGTGTGTAAAACGTTAGTTAATGCACTTATAATTAACTGAATTTACAATAAAAAGATGTGGGATGTAGGCGTATATCATGCTTTTGCAAATAATTGACAACGGATTTTCAAATAGATAGCGCACACGGTCGATCAGTACTGTATACATGAACAATGTAACCATTTTATAAGTCACACAAATAATGAAGGATGGTTGTATTACAAACTAGCCTTTATTGCTTTTGTGGCTAATTGGCGAAGTTTAGTGTCACTGTCACGCCCGGAACACAACAATTTAGAACACCACAAAAAAGCGTCGTTGATCCATGTGGTGCTTATACGGTTTTGTTTGTCATCCACCATGTGGTCTTTCAATTCGAAAGTGTTTACATCATAAAATTCTAACTGTTTAAATTGAAAACTGATTTTGTCTTTTGTTCCAGAGCTGAATATGGCAACAGAAAACCCTTTGGGTAAGTAGAACATTCTGTTTAAAAAATAGGAAGTTATGAAGTTTGAAAAGTTGCTTAAAATAGCTGATTTGCATGGCCTGCAGTTTAACGAAAAATACGAAACAAAATCAATCACGTATCAACTGCCAAATGTCGTTTTCAGCCCACGTGTTGTAGTCTATTGGCTTCTAACGTGACCTGTCAGATAACTATACTATAGGAACAAGTTTAATGATCAGTCTCTATATGACGTGTGCCGTTGTTTGGATCATAAATTGACTACCTTGTGGAGATCGAGAAACAATAGAGCACAAAAGGATGACAAATATCCACAAGGAAATTCTAAAGAGGAATGTCTCCTCTGACGTTATTTGTACACAAAGTCTATAGGGAATGCTTAAAGAGGAACTAAAACCAATTTGCATTTTTCCACTTTATTGGCTTTTCTGATAGCTTGTATATTCTTCTAACCGAATACAAATTGGTAAAGAACGATTAAAATATATTTCATTGAAAAAAAATGGACTAAAATTGCCCCTTGGAGTGAGCGTTTGGTCTCAATTCCTGAAAAGGTCATTAGGGATGCAAATGTATGCATATGACCTTATGACGTGTGTGCGCTTACCCGGCCGTGCAGCCACCACGTCTGCAGCGTGTTGGTACTGTACTATCATCCACGTGTGTTTTATGACATTTTCGTCGTCAGCTGGTCGTACTTTCTTGGCATTTTTTGCCGAATTCACGGCCTTCCTAGCTTACTTTTGGAGTTATTCGGATCTCGAATGTATTAAAGTTAATAAGTATTATGCCGAGAACGTGTGTGGTAGGTGGCTGCACAAGAAATACGGACAAAAATCCGAACCTATCTTTTTTAAGATTCCCCAAAGTTGATGGGAAACAACGACGGCAGTGGGTCCGGTTTGTGGAAACAACGCGATCTGACTTTAGGCTGACGAAATGGTCTTACATATGTAAGGAACATTTTACGAAAGACTGTGATGAAGATGAAATTGTATCACTGAAGGCCAGACTGGGGATAAATGTACCATTCCGGCTAAAACCTTTGGCAGTACCAACGCTGAAGGCACCATGCCCAGCTTTCCGCCGGACCGTAGTCTCATCAGCGGCTGCAGGCTCAATCCGTTCTATCGCCGGCCCAGTCTATGTAAGTGTCAGCCCAGTCCGCCCGCGCCCCATGCCCATCCCGCGGCCCACTCTCAGCCACGACCAAGCCGAATTTTTATGTTGAAGATGGGAGCAGGAGTCGATCACGCAGCGCGACACCATCGCCTTTTAAGCGACGACGTATGCGATCTGGAGGTGCTTTCCGGAAAGGGAGAGGGCACGAGTAAGTATTAAAATGGTCATTGATAATGCTTAGAGTACAGATTGCTACCGATTGTTGGGGTGTCCGGCAGCGT
This sequence comes from Hippasteria phrygiana, assembly GCA_037893225.1. Taxonomy (NCBI): domain Eukaryota; kingdom Metazoa; phylum Echinodermata; class Asteroidea; order Valvatida; family Goniasteridae; genus Hippasteria; species Hippasteria phrygiana. The sequence goes on from JAZGUH010000526.1 coordinate 149,797, forward strand.
CTAAACAGCCAAATTTTCATTAGTGGGCATTGCAACCAATTCGTGATAAAAAAAATACTTGTGTCGGGGCGCCATGGGCGCGGGCAGCGAAGGGTCTTCGGGGGAGGGGGATAATATAATAATATATACAAACTCATCAGTGCAACGTTCATGCAATAATGCCCCACCAGGAACAAGAAAATTAGGACAAAACCCAACACATAGTACTTAGTAGACATGCACGCACGCAAACACAATGGGCACTCGCATAGTGACGTCATCTATCTCCACGCAGCTACGTCACACGATTGGATTGTAAACACGGGTTGACCCCGAGCTTTTCTGATTCTGAGCGAAAGAGACTCCAAAGTAAAACTTCTCTAAAATTGCCAAATCCATGAATAAACTCTTCAAACCTACTTTGTTAGGTTTGGGGAGGCATAAACTCTCAGAAAGGCCACTAAAGTAAACAAATGCAAATTGGTTTTAGTTCCTCTTTAAGTACGGACGAACAAAGGAAAGAACAAATCCGTGTCCACAGGAATATAAACTTTTGGAGTTCGTAGTGGAACTGTGATCAGTGTCGTGAAACTCCCCATCGCGGTCCGTGGTTCCCTGCTAGTACTTTTACATTCACGTGTGGTTATTTACTGGTAACCAGCGATGCATGGAGCATGTTCGAGTAGTGAACCGTTATCCATATTCTATCGTATAACATAAAATGCTCGAAATGCACGTCTTATCATTTGCATCCGGCAGAATAAATAATAGTCGACAAATTGTTCCTGCTTGAACTTTCTCCAAGGCCAGGCATGTTCGAAATAGACAACTGGACTAGTTACAGCTTGCTCTGAACCTGTTTAGGAAAGTATTTAACTATAATAGGCCTACCTTTTTTGCCTCCAGTTATCTGCGTCCTGGGCAATAAATGCGACTTAAAGGATGAGCGTAAGGTCGAGTCAGAGGAAGCACTGATGTATGCTGCATCTATTGGAGCGCTGTTCTTTGAGACTTCTGCACTCACAAACGAAGGTAATGTTTATGTAGATGTTATTCAAATAGGGGCGATTTGCAATACAGTGCGCCACCAACAGTTTGTCACGGAGAAGTCATTTTTCGCACGTTGTATTTGAAAAGATTAATACGTCCGTCTAATACAGTATCGTTTTGCACAAAATGAACAAAAATCGTACTATAACGTGTGAACTTTTAAATAGTTGACATATAAGACGGGTGGTGATTGCTTATATTTACCAGGCTTGCAAATGCATTTCAATATTACTGTCCTGAAATATTCCGAGAAATAGGCTAGGCCTTGGATCAAGGAGGTGGTATCATCGTCGACCGCGAAGTTAAAAAATTGGCCTCACCAGCGCAGCCGCTTAAGGTGGCGCACTCCATTGTGAATCGCCCCGATTGTATACGATCTGTGCATAACATGGCACTAGCTAGCTCCGCGGTGAACTGAAGGCCTGTTTGTTTCACACAGATCCGGATACCGATCAGTCATCCTACCGCTGGTTCGCTCCAGGTGGGATCTGGTGTGTGAACCAACGCACGGATCACTGATCGAGATCCGGATCTGTGTGAAACAAACCGGCCCTAACACTACAGTTCGCTCCACACAGATGTTGCAGTAGTGCACTGGTGCATGGTACGCCTTGGGCGCTGGTGGCAGCAAATTCCTTTACAAACGATTGTGGAGGAAATGCAAAGCAATATAGGTATCTTACTATGACCTTGCCATGATACATAAGCTGACAAATTTCACATTGACGAAAATAGCACCAATCTTCGCACTTCCGGGATTGAAAGCGAGGCTCAGTGCTAAGTCTACAAGCTATGCCGCGTCCATGCGTGTGTAGTTTACGCATGGTAAAAGCTTTTGAATCTTGAAAAGTCGCCGATCGAGTTGTCGAAAAATAATGTAGGTAAGTTTGTTTGGGATCATTTTGCTGTGAAATAGTTAAACATCAATCGATTAAAAATGAATTTGGACGATTTTTGTCGTGAAGAACCGGTACCGCTTGACCATGCCGTGCGCTGCGTTGTCACTTGCCGTGTGATTTATGCATGCATATATGGATTTGTTGAATGACACTGTGTTTGTTAAGCACTGAGAGCCTCGCTTTGAACCCGGAAGTATTTTCTGTTGCTTTGTGTGCAAATACCAGGACATTCAAATTAAACAACTCAGAACAACTTAGCAATTTGAATCCTTCTCATATTTGTACCGGTGACCTTTTTCATTTTTTCCCCGTTGAATAATCTGCTCAGGAGTCCAGGAAGCATTTTTGCGGTTGTCCCTTGCGCTGATCTCCCTCAGTAAGAGCGCCCCAAACTGCGGGCTCATCACCAAGGATTACGACGGGCGGAGGAAATCGGAGGATTTCTTTGCCTTCCCGCCAAGTCTGCTGCTGCTGCGGGAGCAGATCAAAGAAGAAGAGGAGAAAGAAGAAGAGGCAAAGGCCAAAACGATCGGCAAATGCTGCTGATCGATACAAGGTTGTGCTACGGAACTTGCTTGCAGCATTCCGCGCCCAGTGAATCTGGGTTGCCTGATATCGCTGGAGTAATTCGCAGACATTCTGTGACTGTCTTTAGTTTTTGTGGATGTACTTATATCGGGATATTGTCTCCTGATTTCAGTCTAATATCTTGGGCAGACTGCGACCGCGCTCTCACAATATACATAACGCCCTCGACCGACAGCTCTCTTGTTAATTTCAGTAAGTTAGATCAGATAACATAGGACTTGCTTTGCGGAATAGAAATGAGTTGAGTTTACTCTTTATAGATGCAGGAATTTCTCAATTTTTTTTAATGATAATCAGCAGTTAGTAATCAGCTCGCCCAGCAATTATCAAAATCGGAAGTTAAGTAATAATTGTGCATCAACTTTGTATAGTTTTAACGGCCGACGGGTCCATAGGTCAAGCAGCTCTAAAGGAGAACTACTTTTAATTACGTTTTCGACAGGTGGGGCCAGAGGTTGGGAATGTGTTTGGGGAGATGGAGGATTGGGTTGGGTTATACGAATTTTAGCAAACAATGTTCAAGATTTCAAAACTCATCATTACTTTTAGTGCCACATACCAAGACTTGTGTCCTTTTCTTCTGCGACCTTTGACCCACGCTATAAGTAATAATGTCCTTTAATGTATTACATAATTTGCTTTGAATAAGGAGAAGTGAATGTACCTTCGTTTTTTTGCAGAAAAGGTGCTAAAATGTTGCTGCTGTGTGTGTCCATAGAGCAAGGAACACTCTATGGTGTGTCTTATCATAAATACAAAATGTACTACATGAAAAAAACGGGGCCATTTAAATTGAGTTGTTGACGGCTGGTTAGCGAAGATATCATTCTCTATTTCGGTATCAAAGCCGAATTTGTAAATCTTGGCATTATTTTAAAGATTGTGCAAGAGTAACAAAAGTTCTGTAGGTTCATGATAACGTATAGGCATACTCGGAGGGCTGGTGTGCTTTTTGATAATGTACATTTTAAATTGTAAAAAGGAATTCTCAGTTTTTATCATTAACTTAAATCTGCATAAAATGTAGATTTGTTTATTAATGAAACAGAAGAGCAGCTGAAGTAATTTGTTTCCAGCAGATGCAGGTAGTTGACCGTTCCATTGAATGTAATACTGTGAAATTCATGGGTTTGTTTGTTCAAAAAAGAAATTTCTGGCATGCATTTCATAGAAGCCATAAACCATAGCCATATATCGTCGTGCTCACTGACTTCATCCAGTGTATTCAAAGTTTGGCGTGTACAGCAACGTCGGAGGTACCAATCTACCGCGGTTAAAAACATTCCATACGTTTATGACTGTAAAAAACACATCACAGTAAGTTCACATTACAAAAAGTATCAAACATTTTCTTTTTCCATGTAAGTTCACATTACAAAAAGTATCAAACATTTTCCTTTTCCATAAAAGTAATCGTGGAATATTTGTAAATGTTTAATTATATAATTCATAAACAAAATATTATATCTGTAAAAAGTTAACCTGAATCGCCAAGTATTAACAGTGTCAGTTATCAAATTTGATCGAAAACTTCCTACATCAGGAAGTTGGTTGTATATTTTATAATTTTTGCTTACCTTACTTTATCGTTAATTACAGAAAGATCCACATGGCAATTTCATACATCAACAACACTTTTCAATACTAAAATATTTACTTCAAATTAATTGAGAGCTTAGCTTATATTTGACTTTATATATTTTGGTTATAGCAGGTCAACTTGGTAAAACTGTACAATTCATTTGCCAAAGATTTGATTTTAAAAAATCAATCTTTAAAACACCAGTACTTTCGAAAACTCCAGTGCGATGTAGACCTTTTCGCCCACGTGACTATAGATAACGTAAAATATAAACAAAACCACTACGTGCGGACCGCATTGGTCTGACCGTATCATATCGGGAGGGTTTTAAACCACGCGCCCGCACACAGTACGCTTTTGGCTGGTAAATTTACTTGAATAAAAATGTCATTAGCATCATTATACTATGCGGTCCATAACGACACGTGAAAAAGGTCTATAGGCCTATCACATCATTTGTAAATATTCATAAGGCTTTATTTGCATACTGCCTGTAATGCTACCTCTGATTAGCTTATTGAAACTTGATACATTCCAGGAGATTATTATCTCCCTATATAACTTTATTAACATTTTTAACAAGGTGGTCCTTTGTGGCATTCATTACAATAAAACATTAATCATGTCACATCGTTCAATCTGGCGTTCATAAAAAGTAAAGTTTTATTCATTACGGTTCTGACAGAAAGACGCCCAACCCGATGTACTCTTTTGGCATAGAGAAACAAACGTTTTAATGACTAGTTCAGGAAAAATTGCAAAATGTAGAAACACGTTCAAAATACCATGGAATAAAGTCGGCAAAAAATTGACCGATTTATTAAGCCCCGCCCCTTAACGTATACGACTACGTTTTGGCCAGTCTGCTCTGACCGTCATCAGGACAAGGAGATGACGTCAGAGTTAGACTTACCGAAACGTGTTTAGTTGATACTCCGCATACCCATTAGTTTTCTCACTTCGATGAAAACAGCACCGTCTATAGGGTTTTCTTTAAGTTTCCTTCTCTCAAATGTTCAAACGCTTGCTTCATTATTGGCCAAGGCGCTCCCCGGATCGGCCACGGGGGCATAAGGAGGGGGCGGCTCCGGTGCACTAGATGAGTGAAGTGGATATGTATAGCCAGCTGGCCGGGGTGGGCCGGTGGGCACCGCGTCTGGAGATGGCTTAAAGTCCTTGAAGTGCTGAGGTTGTGGGATGTTCTTCTGAGAAGCAGACCGCGGTATGCTGCTCCGAGGGGTCACAGAGACCGGGGTGGTGGGAACATCAGACTGGGAGAACGAGCGCTGGGACTGGCCGGAGTTGTAGTCGGAGTAATATGGGTCGATCCTCGGTGCGTCTTCCTCTGTTGACCGGTACCGGTACTTGACCCCCTGTTCCACGCCGTCGAGGTGTGATAACCGCGACTTGGCTCGGAGGTTGGCGTCTTCTACCAAGAAGGGCAACCGGATCAGATCCATCACCCAGCCCACGCCAAGCACGCCAAGCGTAAGGAGGTAGACGAACCCCCAGAAGTACCGGCCCAGGTAGAAGTTGTGGAAGCCGAAAATTCCCCCGGGAACAGCCAGGATGTAGGCATCATCTAGGTAGTACTTCCTGGGTTCTTCGATGCCTTGGATCCGCTTGGCTTGCCGCTCATTGTAGCGCTTGAGCAGGATCGGCATACGGATCCAATCAGATAATAAACCCACGCCGAACAGGCCGACGGTTAACATGTAGACTAACCCCAGGAGGTGGCGGTCGAGATAATGCTGATGGAAACCTGGCAACCGAAGAAAAGTATCAATGGTCACAGGAAGGTCAAAGGTAAACATCAAAGTTGAATTTGAAATTGGTCTCTTTTCACAAGATGGCTGATAAGTGATTTAATCTGAATATGATGATCATCATATATCTTCGGAATGCTAAGGGAAATTCGTTTCCAACAAAAAAGCGAAACAAATCACTCTTTGAAGTTTCAGATATCTCAGTTCCAAGAAAATAAACAAATAATTTAAAGGAGCTCATTGCCTTGGAGGCCGCCCAATTGGGCTACAAAAACGTTTGTCCCAAAATTGCTGTGGTTGGAAAGATTACCGGTATTCAAAAGTTGAATGTAATAATGTACACGACCATATACCTTGAAAATGCGCCATTTGTCTGGACGCCAGTTTGGTTCGAAAAAGTCTCCGTCCTGTTGGAATTTAGACTAGTGCCCTTGGCACTTTGGTTGCGTACATGCTACACTACGTGCGGCGCCAGTCTGATTGTCAAGATAACGCTTCCTCTTTAAACATTTCTCCGTGGAAATATGTAAGGTAATTAACCAAACAGGTTAAATTTTCGATGAAATTAGGCGGTTACACTATGTGAAGTAATAACCGTTTCCCCTGATGACGGTCAGATCATGCTGATCGAAACGTCGAGTTATTACCAGGCTGGTTTGTCTCAGAACAGTTATTCACCTGACATGGTGAGTCCGCAAAATTTCTCTCAAATATGCATTCTAAATAATTAAATAGTCATAATAACTGTCAAGAGGTGACACATTTCTGTAGCTATTAAATAAACAAACAAAGTACTTTGAGGAAATGTTTTAAGAGAATATTATTACTTCATTTATTAGAAACATATAATTTTATCAATAAATTGGAGCAACTTTGTACCTAAAAATCCAGTTGTAAATCCGAGAAGATAACAGTCTGAGAGACGCTTGGGTTTTTCGTACTTGAATTTGAGAATTTCTTCTGGGTTCGACATTTCACAATTCTCATGCTCCCATATCCATTTTGCTTCGATCTGCAGGAAGACACAAAAAATGTTTAAACTCCTATAGTACAAATATGCTACAGGCCCAAATTGTTCTGAAACAATTGAAATGAATGAGAAATGAAACTTTAATGCATTTTCGTTGGAAAGATTTAATACCCCACCAAAATCATTGAGGGAGAGCAAAATCCTGGAAAATAACCAACCCTCCTTGATAAGTGTCTAAACATGTGGCATAACCTGTTATTTCAAGATTTATGCCATCAGTAAAATCCGTACAAAATGAGGCAGAAATCAACGTGTTTTTGTGCACTTTGAGTTACCATACACTGCACCAGGGGCGGATCTATGTGGGGGGGTTGTGGGGGTTGCAACCCCCCCCCCCCCCCCCCCCCCCCCCCGGGCTGAAGAGCAAAGTTGTGATAAGCAATGCTGAACCACGTCCTTAATACCAGTGGGTATACCGCTGGTCCATACATTGTATACCGGTGTAGGCGGGTACAACCCCTCCATAAATGAAAAGCTAGATCCGCCCATGTGCACTTAGAACATCTATAGAAAACACAAGCTTTCTTCCCCTATATTGCACGAACATTTCCTGACTAAATTCCAAAAATTAAAGTGTTTATATACAATTTGGAACACAAATGGATGGTTATTTTGAAAGATTTTGCTGTTCCTGACTGATTTTAATGGGGGTAGTAAAGTAAAATCTTTCCTTTTCGTGTTTGGTAATTTATCGAGGCTTAGGATAGACAAAAAATTCATGGGGCGTGCCCCGCCAAAAAATACCACTTTTTGGCTGTGAAGCCATCGGTGCTGAAAACGTTGCTTGGCACGACCCTAATGTTTGGAGCATAATTATTTCTTATTTATCACCGTGCCAGTATCACTTGAAAAGTTTTCCTATTTGGCTTTCTGTCAGATTTGTTCTTTTTAACCTAGTCAGTTTCCCTTGACGAATAATCGAAGTAACTATTCAAAGCATGTGGTATTTTTCTCTTCTTAAGACCCACTGTTCTTCAGAGAGTCTGCTGGTTCAGTTGATGAGCATAAAGGGGAACATACTGCTTTTATTGCAACACCCGGGAGATGAAGAAAAGCCGAGGTATAAAGGGAGAGTCTGGTGGTACTTTCCTTACTTTCCTTACCTTCCTTCTGTGTGACCCAGTCCCTGCCTGATTCCGTGAGTGTTTCCCGGAAATTGCTCCGGGTTTTCCCCGCACCTCTAAAACTGAATATTTCACAGGTTTCGTCAGGTTTGCGAACGTATTTAATTATACGCTTTTAAGGACTCTTTTCGATGCCAGAAATAAATAAATAAATAAATAAATAAATAAACACATAATTAAATAATACAAATAATAAAGAAGACCCTTAAAACCCTTTGCGTACGGAAGACGCCATATGGCGCAAAAAAGCAACAGTGCCACCAGGCCGGATGACGCCCTTTGCCGCTGTTTGTGCAGTTTCGATCTATTGTTGGATTATTGTGTATGTTACGCTTGACTGCACAAACACATTGTGGCCGTTTCGCTTGGCTGCCAGAACCGCCGCGACACCCCGACGTCTCCCGTTAAAAAACGTATATACTCAAACCGTTTAACAACATAAAACAGTTTCTAAATGTATTTATATTCACTGTTCTGTTCGGTTTTGTGACACTTCATTCTTTTGGTTTTTTTTTTGGTTCTTTTTGGGAGGGGGGGGGGGTCGGGATTTGTCTTTAGGTTCCCTTCGTCAACTTGATCAGGAATAAGACTATTGCACTCAATTAAACTCCAAAATCACCTCTGCATTAGCAGCTTTCACCAGCATGGGAATGCGCCAGAAGTCCACCAGCCAACCAAACCCGAACAGGCCCAACGTGAACAGGTAGTTGAAGCCCACGGAAATGTTCTTCAGGTAGAAGTGGTGGAAGCCCAGCAGACCGAACGGGAACCACATGAGGTACGCAGTGGTCACCGTCTTAAGCCTGGTAAGGGGTACGGGAGGAATGGAGCGGACGCCCGGGGTTTCATCCGGGCCGCGTGGGGGTGGAGCGCCCCGGGTTTGCGCGTCGGTGCCCGACGGTTGGCTCTCTTGCCTGGCTGGTAGGGTGCTCGGGCCTGCTCCCTCATCGTTGCCGTCGAACGTGTGGGGTAACAGACGCGATTTCTCTGATGTCATGCTGGGCAAATACTGTGAATTTCTTCTCTTGTTTTTTTTCATTCAGTGAACTGAAATGTAAGAAGTGGGAATGGTCACGTCTGTGGTAGCACCGAATGAATAATACTATTTTTTGGAGCTGTAGCCTATGGTTCAAAGAAGAAGCGTTTAGTTTATGGACTACTCTATAGAACGTTTGAGCAGAGGACGAACAGAACTCAACGATCACTCTCCGTAGGCACACAATCCAAGAGATCTGCATTTCCATCGTACCAATTTAAGCCCTAGTAGAAATTAATTGGTATTATTTTATAAAATATGCTCATGATAATCAAAAAGGTCTGATTAATCGCGGGTGATGTTTTATAAGTAAAAAGACACTGCGTATCAAAAATTAAATTGGACACAGGATAAATGTAGACACTGCACTATACGTTACAACCGAAGAAGGAAATGGACGTACACACATTTAGTTTTGTTCTTACCTTTTTATAAGTTTACTCCTACATAGAGGAAAGCTAAAAAATTATATCGATAGGTTAGCTGCACATTTGGAGAATCCTATACGCAGCAACATTGTATATACTTATTGTTTTGTACTCGACAAATACCGGCATCACATTGTTACCCGTGCAGATAACGAAATAATTATCCCCATAGCCTGATACCCGTTTATGAAAATCTGTAGCCTTCCCGAACAAAGTTCAAGATTTATTTCAAGTGGTTTAGGTGATATTATAGGTGCACACGCAGACAAACGACATCATAATCACGGGATACAGCAGGTATGCTGTTGAATTTCCGGTGTGCTTGTATTTGTTTTCTTCATAATAGCATTCTACATTTTTCAGCATGTTAAACCTATAGCAGAGCAATGCCTTCTGGATCTTCACCACCCAAACTAAATGCGAGATTTAGAGATGATACTTTTTATGCTATTCTGAGAACGGGGGGGGGGGGGGGGATAATAGTCGGATATTATTATTATTAAATTCTTATATTTCTTTTTTGGGGGGTGGGGGTGGGGGTGGGGGTGGGAAAAGATTAACTAGCATAAGTACAATTTGGGAAATCGCAACTCAAGAGTCTGACAAAGTTCGTCTGAAGCAGTTTACCAATTGAAGACATGATTTCATGGCTTATTATAACTTGTTCCCGCCAGGTACAGTGGAACACTTTTGAAAGTGGGGGGGGGGGGGGGGGGGCAAAGCAGTGCCGGCCGGCTCCCTCCCGCCTTTTTCTATGTTTTTCTTTATGCTGAACATCCAAAAGTGGGTGGGTGGGGAGGCATTTCCCCTAAGTGTTGTTCTGATAAGGTTGCACCCCTCTCCGGCAACTCCGGAGTACTGCAATAGTGTGGAAGAGACATCTAGCAATGTCACAAACCATATACTTTTAGATAATATTCAAAATTGCATTGATTTTTGAATAATATCAGATTTTGAAGAAAATCATAATTATCCCAATACTATTCCAAGACATGTGTAATTACACGGCTGAGGTTTCCAGTGAACGCTCTACCTTTGCTCCCGTTTACACAGCAACTTGGCTTTTTATCTAAACATAGGCCTATACCGTAAGGGGTACCTCTGGCCATTTTTGTCGATTTTGGCCCCAAAATGACTTTTTAAAAACTCGCCTGAAATTGATTCCAGAGACTCTTAGCAATGTCAGATCCATTTTATAGAGTAATAAAAGCAAATATTTAGATATATTCTCCTACTTCTTCTACGGCCGCTCCTTTTGTTGCTACACCAGCATGGGTACACCTGCCATTTGTGTCGATTCTTGCCCAAAAACGACATTTTCCAAAATCACCTGGACATTTAAGAATATCTTACACCCTTTTATAGAGTAATAAAGCGTATATTCAGAAAAAAATCTCCTGGTGCCGCTTCGTCTCCTTCCGCTCCTGTATTTTCTACTGTCGCTGCCACTCCTGATGCTGCTACCGGCAAAGACTGATTCAAGTATGATTGTATGTTATTACTACATGGATTTTGTTCTTTTGTTGTACCATGGAGGAAGAAAACACATGGTTGTACGAGGTTGCGGCCGGTTAACATTCCCCTTATGTCTTTTTGTCAAAAGTTGACGGGGGAACGTGCCCCCGCGGCCCCTTCCCTGGATCCGCGCCTGGCCGCAAGGGTACCATTTGCCATTTTTTGTCTATTTTGATACAAACTGAAATTTTCCCAGAATCGTCTGGGCCTTCCTTGACTATATAGTCAACTTACTCAAGTCTTGGATTTTCCAAGGCCCCACGCATAGGTGTTTTTTTCGTTAAGTGCTTGCAATGAGGGTGGCCAATGACGGACGGGCTGAGGGCTGCGTGGCTGTGGCACGTCTGCGAAGGGAGCATCAGGCCCGTACTGGGAAGGGGTTGGGGGGGGGGGGGGGTTCGAACGAACCCCCCCCCCCCCCTCCCCCTCCCAAGCTCAGTGACGAGTTACGCTCAGAAATAAAAAAAAATAGTAGTAATAATAATATTAATAATAATAATAATAATAAAAAAATAAAATCAACGATCACAAAATCCACACGGCCCCCAAAAATTATTCAGAAAAAAAATTATTCGGCTTTGAGTTGTAAACACAAGCTTTTTGTTCAATCAAGCAATCCCGGCGTCCGACACTTTAGCACTTCGTGGTACGTATTTATGCATGATTGTGTTCACAATGTTGCGCATGCAAAAAGTTCCACCTAGGGGTTTGACGAACCTCCAGTCTCGGGGCACGGAACGGGCGTGGAATATTGTGTCTGCCTTTAGGTCTATATTAAACAGACAATGGAGAACAGTCAAAAAATGTTGGTTTCCATGTTCTTGGGACCGTCAGACAAATAAAAGTATATCACATTGGGGATACTCAGTTCATTCTCGGTAGATTTCCGGTTGTGGGGGAAGCGCCTCTAAGTTGAGCGTTCTCGGACCGTCAATTTATGGCTCAAATCATATTTTCTTTATGCAAGATCGCCCCAAACAAGGCTAAAAGCCACTCAAGGTATGGAGCTACAAGGAAAAGGAAATCAAAGATGGAAGAGATAGGAATTAACATTCCTCTTGAAATAGGAGAGATCATAAGATGAAGGAAAACATGCACCAGGCAAAGAGTTCCACAGATATACAGAACGAGGGAAAAAGCTATTAGAATAGCTTTTCGTTCTACATCTAGGTACAGTCAGAGTATATTGGTGGGAACAGGCGGAGAGCCGAGTTTCATGCTCAAATACCCTAACTGGAGGAACCAAGCTGGACAAGCCAGTGGAGCATTACCATGAAAATTACCTCTAACACGTTTACATTTAACTGTCGTTTTTCATAAATACTTTTCTATTGTTAGGTTACTCGTGGTAAGTGCATGCATGTCTTATTTGGGGCCAAATATGAGGCTACATTGCCTGATATCGATTTTTAGGCAAGATGTGTCTTTTTTCCGGCGGCGACATGTACGGGGCATATTTCCGAGTAGTGTACACCGATACGTGTGTAAATGGCGCCGCCAACGTCAGAAGAGGCCTATAACAAGACCCATTCCCACCCCGATCCCAACCCACCCACCCAGCTCCACCGAACTTTTCAAAAATGATTTACCGGGGCTAGTAGTTTTCGGGGTAACTTTATTCCAAAAAATTGGGGGGTGGGAATTGATTTTGTTTTCTTTGGAAATAAATGTTGAACCCTACCCCCAAGTCAAATCCTACCGGTGCGCCACTTAAAGGTAATGTACACGATTGGTAATCCTCCAATATTTGTTTACTGAATTATTACGAAATACCTTACAAGACTGTAAGTTAATAGTAGTCTCAATCATCCTGTGAAATGATGGCACCAGGTGTGCTGTCGTTGTCAAGAAAAGTGGAAATGTATATCGTTTTCCAACGATTTCCAGCTGGAAATCGTTGGGAAAACTGCCCTGTAGCCGTTAGTCAAGGCGCGCGTGGCTACCCGGACGAGTGGCGCGCCCCGGACATGATGGCTCCATGGCATATCCGGGGCGCGAAATGCAACCACATAGCCACGCGCGCCTTGACTAAAGGCTATCATCCGCCCGGCGCGGTTGAAAACGAGCGCCGTTTTTTTCGCCATCCAACAACGCAAAACTTTGAACAGGTCAGTGGAACGATATTTGCTAAAAAATACTAACCCCTAAATCCGCCCATTTCTAAAAATTGCAACAATGACCAATCATGTACACTACCTTTAATACTGGACAGAGGTATATAGGGAACACCGAGAGGATCGAATTACCCTTGGTAACACTGAATGATCAAGAAGTCGAAGCTTGCATTAAAATGTCCTTAAACATAATAATAATTAGAGAAAAACCCGAACGACGAAACAGACAAAACATTCCTTGATTTTTCCCCGTATACCTTTAGAATATGTATGTGATGTTGACCAAGCTTTCAGATAACGCGATTCGCCAGGGCGCTGTATACACCCGGCTTACCGGCTCCCATGTAAGACTCTTTAGGGCTCGGATCCCGGTCCATCACGAATCGGATCCCGGTCCATCACACCTCCTTCCCCACCATCCATATAACCCGAAGGTCTAGCACCATAAAAGGGATTTGGGGCAAGTCGTGAAATTTTGTCGCGAATATTTACGTAAATATTCACGATTTGGGGCAAGTCGTGACATTTTGTCGCGAATATTGACGTAAATATTCACGATTTGCAATGTCCCTTCAGGGCCACCATACCCCCCCCCCCCCCTTCCATGCACGCTTTATGAAATACTTGTAGGCAATTTTTTTTCGGTGTCACTTTTTGGAGGAGGGGGAATTTCGGGAAAAAATCTTGATAATTCCCCACCCCCACTTTTGAGCACGGATTTACGCCACTGGCTATAGTTTCGTAAATTCTTTGAAATGGAAAAAATGTATTTCTGTTCAAAGTTCAAAAAGGAATGTCACGGGACAGTTGTTCAGGCATAATATGACGGGCCAATCACATTTGGGTCACGACTTAAGGCAATGACTTAAATCGAGTCAGATTCGGACCAGGTCATGTTAATTGGGATCAAGTTGAGTCCTCTATTTTTACTCTCGGTGAACTTCTTAGTAAAGTGACATTTTTATAAACGTTCTCTTTTCGGATTTGAAATAGGCTATCACTATCGGTGAGTTCATTTATTTTGGTCGAAAGTAGGCCTATGACTTCGTTTGTCCTAAATTTGCCGGATGGTTGTAAAGATTCAAAATATTAGTGTACACGCGACCATCGATACCTTGAAATGTGCCGATTGTCTGAAATCATTGACAAAAATCATTTCGGGGACACCAGTTTGTTTCGGGAAAAGTCGGACTGTTGGAAACAGAGTGGCGCACTTCAAGTTGGTTGCGTACAAGCGGTAGGCCTACTGTGTGCGGCGCCATTCTAAATGTCCGGATGTCAATGCTTTGTTTCCCCCCGTAAATATTACACATTATGGTAAAATTTTTACACTCAGGTTTAAGTAACTATCGTGGCCCTCTGAAGGGACTTACACATCGCAGATTTAGTGCGAAGATTTCTGCGCAGATATTTGCGATGTCGCACATTTTGAGCCTGTTTGGGCCTGTTTGTTTCACACGAATCCGGATCGCGATCAGTGATCCAGCCGCTGGTTCGCTCCATCCATGAAGCGGAAACTCGTGTATACAACCAATAACAGATTACTGATCGCGATCTGGATTCGTGTGAAACAAACAGGCCTAAATTTCAGCCGTGGATTCAGTCGTGGATTCTGCCGCGGATTCAGCTGTAGATTCAAAATTTCAACGCATGAAGTAAAAGGTGGTCAACAAAGTGTGTTTTTTTTCTACAATTTTTTTGGAGTTCCATCAACAATTCTTTTTAAAGGTTTTAGCAAAATGACACGTTTTTTTAAGCATACTCTAAATATCGAATATATTCTACGTGCTCAAAATTAAGAGAAGACCGATTACGTTCACTAATTAGCTTCTAATTAAAGGGCTAATGAGAACTTTTCATTCAAAAGTGCAGAAAACTGCATTTTGTTGACAACACTGCCGCTTTAAAAGTAAATGTACCTCACATACTTCCCCAAAGTGGATTTTAATTGCGGATTCATCTTACCAATGTACTTGGCAGGTTCAATTATTGGAGGGAGCAAATTCGGCCAACTAATCAGAAAAGGTTTTTGCATCAAGAGTGAATTGTGGTTTTACACTAGCCCAGATATAAATTAACAAATTGCTTACAAATTACTTTCTCTCTTGTGTTTATTTATTATGTGCTTTGAAAATATTTATGACTCGAATTGACTCAAGCTAAATATTTGACTTGACTCGACTCGACTCGACTCCACACTATGACTCGATTCGACTCGACGTTCTTAACCTAATGACTCGACTCGAGTCACAAAATTCAGTGACTCATTACGACTCTGCTGAAGAATTATTATTTATGAAAATTAGTACAATATAATGTTTAATCATAAATACATCCACAGACTCCATATTCTGTATAGGCAGTGAAATCCTGAAATTATGATTTGACCTACAAGTAATTATGTTACACCGTGTTTACCTCGATAAATTCGAGGGTGGGGGTGGCAGCTGGGTGGTGGGGACGGAACAGCACGCTGTGGTATCACAGCATGCATTTCAGTAGGTACAAGTTGGGATCGTATCAGTTTAAACCTATTTTTGCGACAAACTCGAAGACTACGTTTTTAAAACTCATAAGGAAACAATGGTAAAAGTAATCCTCATCAAAATAAGCATCTCCGTACAGAGTACATTTTGTCGGAGTAACTGTATTCTGTACTACGACATGGTAATATTTCCACTTGGCAAACATACGGTTTCATGCCATTACTTCGAAGGTCCATTTGCCCTCGTGCCACACTGTGTACTTCTTCTATTTCCTTTTCCACCCACCAATACGGGAAATGCGTTGGCATCGTATTACCCGGAAAGACCAGATAGGTCAAACATCCTTTCCATATTGTTTTTGTTTTTCAAAGAATTTATTGGTTTTGGATGGGAACATGATGCCCGCTCTTATGCCACTCCCCGCTCAGTGGCGTAGCCGGAGGGGGGGACAGGGGGGGGGGGGGGGGGGGGGCAAGGGGGGGGGGGACTCCCCATGGAAATCCGCCCTCATGACCTCCTCGTTTTTAGTTTAAGGGACTAACGCTGTGCCCTCTGTTGTGCCTTGTGTTGATATTCGTTCGTTTTTGACATAGCCTATACTGGACCATAGCTCCCCCCCCCCACCCCCGCTTTTCACGGCCGTCAAAACATGTCGACCCTTTTGTACAAATATTTAACAATTTGGTTCTGAAAATGTAGGAAAATAATTTAAATTGTCACCCTTGAAAGTGACCTTTCCCCATTTGGACTGAACCAGGCTATGCTGCTGCCCCCGCTGAAAATGTTCAGGTGTCTTGTAAAATCTCATTAGTATCTATCTGGACCCATTTCAATTCCTCCCATTTTCTGTCATTTAGAAACGTTTATACTTAATTGTTTGGAAAAGTCGTTACAGAATTTCCGTGTTTTGTCAGGAGAATTGATAGTTGCAGATACTACATATACATTAACTGCTTTGAGGCCTTAAAGTCAGATATTGTTTCACGGGATTTTCCGTAAACAGTTAAGCAGAAGTTTACAAAGCGAAGCGAAACAAAAACACACCAATATTTCCATGAAACAATTTTATTTACATAACCTAGGTATAGATTCAGTTATATATTTTTAGCTTTGTCGGAACGGGAGTGGGACTAAAGAGGTCACACTCTTGGGATGGCACACACTTCAAATGGGGAAGGCGCTAGAGTAAGGCCATTAATTGCCTTGAAGGAGATGGGCGGGGCGTCGTCTGGTTTCTTGAAGGTGAACTGATGCAGGAAGAAGGAGAAAAAGATGAAGAGCTCCATCTTAGCCAGCTGCTCCCCAAGACACACCCGACGACCTGTTTTGGGCAAGAGAGATGAATGATTTGGGGAATGAATTTTAATGTGAAATAATTTGATGTGTCTTGAATGAGTAAAACGGATCTTGGAAGAACCGGAGATAAAGTTGATGTTTCGGTTAGTGAGCTCCGGTCGTCTTAATGACAAGTATGAAGCCCCAAAAGTGGACAACCCAATTTTCTCATTTTCTGCTAGCAGAATTTTATTCGTTTTTTTACAAGACGCGACACCCGGTTTTAAAAACTCAATTTTCTGCTAGCAGAAATTTTGATTTTACTTTGAGGAATATATTTCGGTGCTCCAAAAGTGGACCAGTTAAACTCCTAAATTTCCACTGGCAGGATTTTATGGTGACCCAAAAGTGGACAACCCCATTTTCCCATTTTTTGCAAGCAGATTTCTTTGAATCTGAAGTCGCTGAAACCGTTTTCAAAAATGTCAATTTTCTGCTGGCAGAAATATTTCTTTTTTTACTTTGACGCCCCAAAACTGGACAAGTCCTACTTGTTCACTATAGACGTAACGCACACGTACACCCCTACAACAGTCAGTGTACATGTTCCTAGTCTCCGTACCGGGAAGAAAGGGTAACAATTCTAGAAAATTATCATTCAATTTATGAATCTATTTTTCGAGGTGCTTACCGTGCTACTTCCAAAAGCAAGTAAGCTTGAAAGAGTGAAAGACTTTCATTGTGAACGGAATACGAAATACATTTTGAAATTTGTTAGGCAAAATTCTCGTCGTTTTCAAGAAGACAGGCGTTAGAGCCATATATTACAATAAAACAATAAATGGGTGGCCGAATGGAGTGCCGAAGTCTGACGTCAGTTGGCACGACAACTGGCTCCAAAGAAATGGAGACACAAAATAACAAAAGTATTCTGGTTCAAATCATTGCATTGACGTCATCACTTCGGTATTATATAGAAAATGTCCAAACCAGGGTGTGGGAATTTCAGTTGTGTTGATTACGGGTCGAACAGAGGGGTGTGTGCTTCACGTCTATTAAAAAAAATAGGAGTTTTACTTTTGGGGCGTCAAAGTAAAACCCAAGCAGCTGCTAGCAGAAAATTGACATTTTTGAAAACGATTTGCGCGGGGTTAAAAATCAGAAATTCTGCTGGTAGAATATGGGAAAATTGGGTTGTTTATGTCCACTTTTGGGCCACCATAAAATGTTGCTAGTGGAAAATTAGGATTTTTACTTGTCCACGTTTGGGGCACCGCAATAGTCATCAAAGTAAAATCAAATTTTTTACTAGCAGAAAATTGAATTTCTCAAAAACAAGTGTCGCGTCTTGTAAAAACCTAAAATTCTGCGAGTAGAAATTGAGAAAATAGGGTTGGCCACTTTTGGGGCTTCATAGATACATAAATTCTAGGAACGAACTCGTACATGCGAAGTACGGCAAAAATGTTACTTTCCATAGAATCTACCAACATTGTCAGACTGACAGAAACATCGAGTTAATCTCCAGCATGTCTCAGGCTCAGATAACTCACTGTGAAAAAACCGTATTGTGTTTTATACCTGTGCCAAACGGCAGATGTTCCTCTCGGCGCCTCATTTTTCCATTTTCATCCAGAAACCTCTCCGGTTGGAACTTCTCCGGGTCAGGCCAGATTTTGGGGTCTCGGCTCACGGCATACAAGTTGGCTATCAGCATGGTTTTACGAGGGATATCGTAACCGAAGATCGAAGTGTCTTGGGAGAACACGTGTGGTAAACTTAGTGCCCCCACGCTCGCCATTCGCTGCACCTCCATGATCGTCGCTTCCGTGTACGGCAACTCGGGTTTGTCGGCGAGGCGAGGCAGACGGTTACGGCCAACCACTTCATCAAGCTCCTGCTGGACTTTGGACTGTATCTCTGGGTTGGCCAGCAAGTACAGCAAGGCCCATCGAAGGGTAGAAGAACTGGTTTCTGTCCCGGCCACGAAAAGTTCGAACAAGCTTAGCAGCATGTTGCTAGCAGTGATGTGGCTCTGCACGTTGTTCCTTTCATTGTTCAGGATTTCGCAGAGGAAGACATCGACAAAATCTCTGGGATTGTCTGGATCAAGGCTCGAACGGTGTTCTTCGATGCATACACCCACAAAGCCCAAGATCTTGTGTAAGTTTCGTTGTATTTCTTTGTAGGTAGGCGTAAAAGTTAGATACTGCATGATGGGCAGATAGTGGTATGCAGATCCGCCACCAACCAGCTCAAAGTTTCTGCTGACCAACCTCAAAAGCTCCTGGAACTTTAGGTCCGTGTACTCGAATGTTTTGCCGAGAATCACGGAGCAGATGACGTTGGAGACGGCGTTGCATAGCAAGTGCGTGGGATTGAAGGGTCTTCCCTTGCGGTTCTTCATCTCTTTGACCAGGCAGTCTGCCTCACCAGCAATAGCATCCTCAAAGCTTGCTTTCCCCACGCCAAGACCCCTGAGCACCGCCAGAGAGAACTTTCTCTGTTCGTGCCAGCTGGCACCAGATGCCGAAACAACACCTTTTGGAAACAGGAAGAGAGACAACAGTTTCATCCCACTTATGTCAGAAGATGGAATGTTTGCGTCGGGGATGATGTAAATTAGAACAGAGATGTTTTCTCTTTTGCCCTGTCCCGACGTAATGAAGCACTGTATACTCAGTGCTTTCCGAGAGCCTGTGTGAAAAAAAATCACAGGTTTTAATACTCGGGCGGGATTCGAACCCACGACTTCCTGCTTACTAGTGCAGACGTAACCACTGGACCACCAAGCTTGCCGGGGTCGGCTTGCCGATCCCCTGTTGTGACAAAATCCATTTCAACCTCAGTGTGCAGGGGCGGATCCAGGATTTGTTTTGCAGGTGGGGGGGGGGGGGGGGGGGGTTCTGAAATTTCCCCTGACACACTTTCTCACCGTTGGTGGCGCCATTTAACCTCTTTGTTTTGTTCTTACCCATATGCAAAATAAGACCTGTAGGGTTTCTGCTTTTATGGTTTGCAACTTTAGGCGTAGACCCCTCTAGAAAAAGGGGGGGGGGGGGTTCGAACCCCCTCCCCCCCCACGGATCCGCGCCTGGTGTGGCTGCACAGTTACAGTACCAGGTTTCCATAAAATAACCTGCAGGGCAGCAGGTTGCATGTTCGAATATTTCTGCAGCCCGCGTTTATGAAAGTCATGTGGCAGTATGAAATATAAAACAGAGTTTCATTCGTGGTTGCTGGCAGGCAGATTTTTACACCCTGAACTGAAAACTGCACAGGAGCTTCTAGGGTTAATTCTTTTCCAAGCAACTATGACAAATGAAGCACCGTTTCTCGAAAGAGATTGCAGTGGCTTTTGGCAGGTTTGAAGGTCAGTGATAAGATCAGGGTATGTTCCTAAAACACCAACCTGTGTAGGTTTTCTATATGACACTTGGCGCATTCACTGAAAAGTTTACTAACAGCCGTTCAGATAGACCTACAGTGTTTAGTGAATGATTATAGTAATGGAGGCAATTTCACGGAGAGACCTATTTGTAGCTAAAACGAAAGTTAAAAGTGCAGTTTAACTAAACATTGAAGATGAGAATGTTTTGAAATCTGCAGCCCCTCTAGCAAACTGTTCGGATATTCTAGGTCAAGGTTGTTTTGATTATGCTAGGTTCACACGTTCCCGAATTATTTCCACGAATACCCCGATCTATCCGAATAAAATTCTTGATGGCATCGGGAGAAATGAGCACCGATTCGCTTTTTGTAAGAATAACTTTAAAATAATCAAGAACTAGGTAAGAATTGAAAGCGGAATCAGACCGAATCAAGCTCAATGATTGCGATTTAGTGAAGAATAAAACCGAATTGTAGCGATTTTGTCAAGAATAATATACGAATAACTCCAGAATCATCCAGAATGACCCAGATCTATGCCGATTTCATTACGAATTTAATAAGAACAAAGACCGAATAAGCCGAATGTAATGCGAACATTCCCCAACAACCCCAAACTAAAGCCGCTTTCAAATCAGAACAAGCCAGAATCATCCAGAACGAGGCCGAATCCAGGCGATCCCGGTATATAAACCGATCCAGACAAGCGCTCATCCAGTCAGTTCCAGTTATCTGCTCATTCTGGGTATTGATTAAACCGGCGTGCATTCGGGACTATTCTGGATCAATTCGTATTAAATTCTGCTTGATTCTTGGTTATTCTTAATGAATTCTTAGGAAAATCTGGATAATTCACATTTCAGCATTATTCGTGATTCATTCTTGCTAAGTTCTTAGATTATTATTATTTATTCTTAACAAAATCTTAGTGTAGGCCTATTCGTAAATTATTCTTATAATATTCTTACATTTCTTGATACATGAAAGATTCGGCATGATTCTGGACTGTTAAACACCAAGAACAACTCTACGAATCTTGTAAGAATGCTGTAAGAATATCCAGAATTAGTTAGGAATACAACAAGAATAAACCAAGAATTGAAATTGGTTCCCGAATCACCCCGACAATTTTGAACATGTCCAAAATTTTCGGGGCGCTTCCCGATCTTTCACCGAACTAACAGAATCATCCCGAGGCAGCCAAGAACCATTCCCCGATTTACTAAAGAATTGCTATTCGCGGCGATTCGGCTTAAAAATCGGGAATGTGTGAACCTAGCATTACCAAAACAATAACAAAAATGACATTTCGGATATGATTAAATCACACAGATGGGCATGAACTAACGTTATTTAAAAAAAAACCAACACGATTGATTTTGAACGTTCGTTTAAAATACCTTTCACATTGTTCATTGCCCGTCGGACCACTCAGGTTTCATAATTAGTGTTTTTCTTAAATATTTTTAATTTGTACAGACACCTTTGTCATACCTAAAGCTTCAGGATCTGGCGTAAACGTACGGTAGAATGCCGTCGGTGGCCTGTTACTGGTGTTTGGATGTGCTAGAGCCTTCTTGACTGCTTCGTAGCCACTCACCACTACCACCAGCTGCCCACCCAGATTCAAACTGAACACATCCCCGTAGGTCTTGGCGAGTTCGTTCAGAGATTTGTACTCGTCTCCCAGCTGTGCCAACTTTGGCAGGTAACCGAGGAAGGGCAATCCTGTCGGGCCCGGAGGGAGGTTCCTCGGCCGTCGAAGGAGCCAGACGGCAAGGAAGACAACCCCGAAACAGATGAGAACCGACTTGACGGGCAGAAAGCTAATTACCTCCAAGAGAGCCATAGTAGATTTTGATTTCAGAAGATTAATGGTAGTCCAGGGGCCTGCTATTTATTACAAATGCCAAATTTCCTGTGACACCTTTTTTTCAGGCCGGATTCCCGGTTGAACTAAATCCGGTTGGTTTGGATTTGCTGTGACCTTTCTGAAAGCGATTTCCTTCTTCTTGTTAAAAGTTTAGTCTGCGTACGCACATGATATACGTCCTGTTACAACCAGTGACCTCAAACATGCACGGCATAAAATACAACACAAAACAAATATGACTGCTTCAGCCGGCGAGTTTACACAAAACCTCTCAATAAATGGCGGATGTTGAATGCGTCACAATGTTTACAGGCTCAGCAAATCACAAGAATAGGTACCAGTATATTTGCACAGCAGCAGCGATTTCTATAGTCAAGGTTGGTGGGGGGCGGAGGAAAAAGCACACAACTAACAATAATTGTTACGCGTTTTGTACTACTCGGTGTCTCTTGTGTATCCTGGGAAATTTTTGAAAATGTGTGCTGATCTTTGTGTATTCTCTGGTGCATAACTGGTGTATGTAAAATGTATACGTCAAGGGGAAAATTATTGGGGGGGGGGGGGGGAATGCCATAACTGTCCCCTCCCCCAACAAATATTGGGGGCGTGTATGAAGAGGACGCAAACAGTACTTTACATACATGTCCTCAAAAATTATGCTGAAATATTCTCTTTGACAGAATGAATTAGGAGTATAAGAGGAACATCATCAGGAAATAGCGGTTTCCTAATGTGTGACATTACAGAGGGTTGCAATTGCACAAATGTTATAGAAAACTATGAAAACCCATTGGAGAAGGGATGAAAAGGGTTCTGGATCAAAGAGACGGCCTACAAAACCTACGTTCGGCCAACTCTCGAATATGCCTCATCAGTGTGGGACCCCCATACGAAAGACCTGATATGTCCCAAATTGACATGGTACAGAGACGTGCTGCCAGGTTGTCCGATCGGACTACCATCGAAGACACAGCGTGACTAAGATGCTCTCCAATGGCAAACTCTGTGTGAACGTCGTGCCCACAACAAGGTCATCATGCTCTACGGAATTGTCCATGGACTCGTAGCCATCCCATGTGGCCCACCATATCTTTTTCCAACTACCGGTTTCACCAGAGGTCACTCTCAACAGTTCAGACAACAACACTGTAGAATCCAATCAAAACTCCTTCTTCCCAAGCGTCATATATGTCTTTGGAATGTACTACCAGTCTCAGTTGTGTCCGCCCCATCACTGGAGGTTTTCCGGAACCGGCTGAGTCCATTGTCCCTGCCTTAATTCATCCTCCTTTTTTACTCGCACTTCGTCGTTACTTTTTCTACACTAATCTTTTCGTGAAATTTTGTTACCGCATCGCACCCTTTGCACCGTATACAGTACGATAATCCTTGGGAGCTATTTGGCTCCTAAGAGGAAAGTACATTCTGGAAGAAGAAGAAGAAGAAGATGTAGAAGAAAGTCCGTTTCATACAAAAGAATGACCACAAAAGAATGACCACAGCCGTGTTGTTGTAATTGTGGCTAACTTGGACAATGTCAATATAGCCGCTATCCACGTTGTAATCATCTTTGGAATAACCATTTCAAAACGATGGTCAAACCATGGATACAAACATATAGCACAGTTACCCTGGTAAAGTTGATGTACATGCATGGTACGATCATTGTAAAACCATAGTAAATGTTAGAGCCCATTGTAATATTATAGTATAACCACAGTCATCAAAGGTAAATATGATTAAACCATGGTAAAGATATGGTCACTATGAGACACCTTGGTTAAACAATGGTAACATTGTGGTTGCCATGAGTCCAATCCACAGTAAAACCATGGTCAAACGCACACGGTAAATATCATTTTATAGTCAAAACCGTTGTGAAACCGTGGTAAAAGCATGGAAACCATCATTTTACCGTCATTAAACACGGTAAAACCGTGGTATTTTTTGTATACCATGGTTTTACCATTGATATACCATGGACGCCATCATATAACCATGGTTACTATGGTTATATCATGGTACTTTTTTATAATGGTGGCAATTCCCATAAAAAAGGTTGTTTCATTTTGTTTCATTTTAGTAGGCCTACATAATTGATTCCTTTAATAAATGTCATTTGGAAGCGAGTCAGAATGAACTAATTCAAGAAATGCAGTTTGGAATATCATAAATAAACTGATTGTAAATATACAAGGGAAAACAACCTAATCAAAGAAAGACTTGGAAGTTGAACAGCCAATTTGGGGCCAAATTCTGTAGCTGTCACAACTCTCTACATTACAGCTGTCTTTAACTACTAACTCGAAGGTGAAGCTTCATGTGTTGTACCATTTAATATTTGTCTCACAAGTGAAAAATTTTTAGTGTTCGCATTCGACTTTTAGGGTAAAATTTACGGCAAATCTTATCAACTTATCTTATGCGGACAGCTGGTAACTTCCACAAGTATCAGTTATCGATTGTTTGTGTTGCACTCCACAGAGGGAAGTTTGACAGGGCCAACCACATCCAATGTCAGATTAATTGAAAGGTCTACAGGCATGTCACTTCCATGAGTTTTGAAAGAGCAAATTATGGTCAAGTTGTGTGCCAAATTACTTTCTGCAGACTGACAGTAATTCAGTGTGAAAGAAAGAAAAGGGACCCAAAATGGGATATTAACAATCATTAGTAGTAACTAATGTAAATTCATAATTTGTAAATTCATCGTTCTAACTTTAGACTGAGCTTTACTTTGATATTTTGATAATACAAACAATTAAATAATCTTGTTTGATTTTCAATACATCACGACAAAATATGCAGACACCAACTTTTGAGACAAAACACAGGGAATGGTGAATAGTTTATACTACACAGTGGTGTACTAACTACAGTGGCTGGGGGTGGGAAAGGGGGTGGGAAAGGGGGTGGGGGTGGGAAAGGGGGGGGGGCCTTTCCCCCTTAACTGACATGTGTCCCCCCAGGTGCCCCCATAAATCTTGAAATGAACAAACAACTATACAAGCCACAGTTCATTTACTTTCAATGCCCCCTTGAAAACAATGTGCTCCCCCAGGTGCCCTAAGAAGTTTCACCCTATTACGCCGCTGCACCCAAAAGCCAAGGCTTATACTAGGCCTGTAGCCGATTTCATGAAACAGTGTGTAACTTGCACCATGGCGTAGAACTTGCGCTATAAAAATGTTGCGCAGCTGCGCAATATCCTTGCGATCCATAGTTATAGTTATAGTTATAGTTATAGTTTCTTTTATACATCGCGGAAGAGGCTGAAGGCCGCTTTTACAACTGTTTGAGTACAACAATAAAAATACACAGAACAGTCGTGAAATAACTGCGGCGGCGCCATTTTGAAACTTTTCACTTTTGAAACTTTTCGCTCCCAATAAAAAATTGGCAGCAACTTTCGAAAATACCGCACAGGTAAACCTGTAAAGCGGATAATCATTTCATTACTCTAAAATAATCTAGTGAATTAAATAAATGATTTGAGCAACTAACGGCTCTAGTAATGCTCACGCTCAGCTAGCTAAGTCATCATTTCAGTGTTTGTGCGGACAACTTAAGCCACCTAAAACACGTGTGTAAGTTATGCCATAATTTGTGGCACAAGTCAGCGACTTACGCACTGAGTACCTTTCCTGAAATCGATTTTTAAAATGTCACAGATGTTGTGCAACTTACGCAATTGCACAAGGTTTCCTGAAATCGGCTGCTAGTTTTTAAGTTTGCCAATTAGTCCTTTGAAGAGTCTTTAAAAAGCAGACATGACTTTCTTCTGGTACCCTGACCGACAGACTGGGCACACCTTGGACTGGGCAAGAGAAAGCTCCTCAAACGCTTCCAGACACACCAGATGAAACACGTGGGTGCAGGAGAGAAGCACCATGTGTCGGGGACCCTGTCTATCACCATCTGTGTCACTAGTTGTGTCATCACCAGACTGCGCTTGATTCCTATGCGATGCTCCACTTGTTGATTTGCAAGCCACACCACTTTTTTGCTGTCTGACATTTGGTTTGCTTGTTCTCAAACTGCTACTGGGCTTAAATGTTGGATTATTGCCTGGTCTTTCACTGTGTGTGTCCTTCCTGGTCTGACCGGTCTTCTCTGTGTGGTGTGGGTTGGGTGGAAGACGGCTTTCGTCTGGTTGATGCAGGGGCATGATACAGATTGGACACTCTGTTTTGCCCCTCTCAGTCGCCTGAAGACAAAATATTAAACCAAACTAAAGAATTAAACCAAACGTCTGTGGCAATGATTCTGTAGAGAACTTATTTGTCTTTAGAAATACTACCTCAATTTTACCCATCAGTAGATTGAACGACATTAATTGTTTCTCTACCACTGTTTCAGATAGGAGGTGTTTCCTTCCCAAAGAGGCCCAAGTGAACCATATTCCTTTCTCAGAAGATCACAAGTTGTTCGTTAGTGAAATAGACTCGACTAAGTCAAAATTATTTCATGCTCTGTGTTGGTTTTTAGGGTTTTTAATATCTCTCATTGCTTTTGATTTTAAGGTTTTCTAAGGCTTGCGTTGTATTCAGTAAACGTAACACAAAATATGTAGGGCCACATTCCTGTTTTCTGATTGGCTAGTTGGAATAATACGTTCACAGTTGATTGGTTAGGTCTTTTTAAATAATTTGTATGTAAGGCGTAAGACGAAGAATAAAGTTGTTAAAGTCATTTCGGGTTCATGTGCCGTGATTTTTATCTGCGTCCCTGAGACCCTGACTACCTTACAATAGCTTGATAGCAAGTTTGTATTATTTCACACCCTTCATGATTAGCCCTTTGGATCAGACTGCACTCCGTTCTGCACAAACTTTTGGTATTTTTGAGTCATCTCTTAAGACTCTCTTTTTAAGACTATTTTATTGAGTGTTTAAAACAAGCTTTTATGTATTCTATTTTATGACATTTTTCGTGTAATAATTGTACAGTGCTTTAAGAGAGTTTTTACACGGAAGGCATTTAAAAATAATATAGTATTGTTTTTGTTTAACCTTTCTGTTGAGTCAATTCCCAGAGTATTTTAGAGGTAGTATATATACATCATTTGCTTTTGCTATAATTTTCAGAAATAAATGGATTTGGAGGTTAGTATTTTATAGCGTACTAGCAAAAAATGTAATGCTAACCTGTTTAAAGTTTTGTGTGCATAGATGCTGGGAAAACAAAGAAAAAAGATATGTTCTAGTAATCCGGTTCCCTAGCTGACCCTACTTTAGACAAAATGGAGCAACTTATACAGTCAAGGAATTAACAGGTCGGGGAACTAGACCATTTCCAACGATTGTCGGCCGACAATCATTGGAAACCGATAAAAAATCCACTTTTCTTGAAAATGACAGCACACCAGGTGCCATGATTTCACAGGATGCTTTAGACTGCTATTTACTTACAGTCGCGGTATTTCATAATTCAGTAGTTTTGTTTTTTGATGTTTGCAAATGTTGTATACTACTTTAATAGCGTGTCATTTTTCCAGGTTACACATACCTTAAGCTGTATTGTGTCCCATTCATCTGAGGTAATTGTCCGCAGGTTAGATGCTTCCAAAGTCTTAAAGACATCCCTACTGGCTGCAATGGAACGTTCCATCTCTGCCAAGAAGGCATCAACTTGGGTGTCATACGATCGCAGCAGACGCTCTGTTATTGCATGAAGCTAAAAAACAAAAGAGATCGTAGAGTGATTGTCTTTTCATTCATTGTTTTGACAATACACACAATTACACTTTAAGAGTTAAGATGCGCCACTATATGCTAATCTGCTGTGGTTTTGGATATGCAATCCTTCCATAGGACAATGCACAATCCATGGGCATTTCTCAAATAAAGGCTCCAGCTTTAGGTTCTGACTGCAAAATTTCAATCTGTGGCTCTGGCTTGGGTTCTTCTCTTTGCTTCATACGTTGAACCTGAAAATAAGCTACAAGTCTAAAGCCAGAGAATTATAGCCGGCACTAGTTTCAAGGCTTCAAACTGTGACTCCAGGTTCAGGTGTTGACTTCTCGATTTCAGGCTGTGGCTATGGCTTGGGTTCCTTTCCTTTGCTACATGAACATCCGAGCCTCAAACTTGAAGCCAAAGAGTTAGCCTCTACTGGGTTCAAGGTTTCAAAATGGCAGATGTAGCCCGATTCACAGCTGAAGCTACATTTATAGAGATTGCTGCAGTCTTCCTCAACAGGCAGGCAAAAAAGTAGTCGCATACAATTATGCCAATTAGTACAGTTCTATGTACTGCTGTCTACAAAATCAGAAGCTCAACCTTTGTACCATGTATCAAATTATTAGCAATCAAATGTCAAAATCTAGCAGTGTGGTCTAAATTATTGCTGTCAAGGAAATTTGTGAAAACACAAACTACATTTTTCAAATTTTGGGAAAAATATCATCAATATAATATGAACAAATCACAATTCTAATTTTAAATTTTTAGAAATGCAAAACGGAGACACACCTTGTCTTCGTAAAACTTCTTCCTGAGCCTGGGGTCGTTTGGGGGCACTGTTTGCCTGAGTTTGCGATACCAGCTGTAGACAACATAGCCTCGCCAACATGCCTGTATCCTGGAAATTGGAAAAATGTTCATAATCAATGTTCATAATGTTCATGATCATGGAAGGCTCTAAATGGTTCATTTGTTTCAATTCTTCCTGGAAATGAAACCAAAAAATCATACGGCACTGTAGCTTGAAAGTCTGAATCGAAGACGAAGAAGAAATCTTCGGTTTTAGAGGCTGGTATTTTATTATTGGGAACCCATGGAATGAGGTAGGGACTGAAAACCCAATCCACATGTTGGCCCAGGCGGGATTCGAACCTCGGTCACTGAGATGGAATGTTATAGAAAGTAGAACTGCACCATTCTGACTCCTTGATAAGCCTGTGTGTATACAGTGTTTGTGGTTGAAAAGGCATTTAAAATGGATTTCACCTTTGGCTCAGACCACTACCACAAGAGGGAGATTAAACTTTGATTAAACTTTGATCCATTGCCATAGTTTTTATTAAATATTATTTATTCTTTTATTATCTTGGGTTGCGTGAAGAGTACACTGTTTCCCTCGGGTCTCTGCCTTAGGAATTCTGCCAGGACGACGAAGGAAATTTGTGACCGGATCCTACGAAATTAGTCTTAAGGTCATTTTGTTTATGGAAAGAATATACTTGGTTAATTTTAATATATCAACGCAGTTTGACATCCTGATGAATATGGACATTATGTGGGTGAAAACATTGACAGTTCCCATTTACTTCCACTGTATAAGTCATGTTTAAGGGTCTGTAACTCATAAAAAGCAGCTCTGGCGACATATGACTCATTTTGTTAGGTTGGGTCACCAGGGGCGGATCTAGCCTTTCATTTAGGGAGAGGTTGTACCATACACCCACCAAACGTGGAACGTGTCAAAAGCAGGTTCCCACTAGGAGGGTCTGGGGGCATTCCCCTGGAAAATTTCCAAATCCGGGGGCTTTCTTCTGCAATCTAAGGCATCTCGGGCACCGTTTGAAGCTGCATAATTTGTGGTTATTAAAGAAGAATTTGCTCATATTGGGCTGAAAAATTGCTTATCACAACTTTGCTCAGTAGCCCAAGAGGGGGGGGGGGGGGTTGCAACCCGCACTACCCCCCCTCTAGATCCGCCCCTGGGTCACTGCACATTTCAGTTTTAGTAGTGGAAGGCAAAATCCAGACAACAATAGATCATCCATTAAGCCCCGCCCCTTGATATACTGACCAATCACAGC
This sequence comes from Hippasteria phrygiana, assembly GCA_037893225.1. Lineage (NCBI taxonomy): Eukaryota > Metazoa > Echinodermata > Asteroidea > Valvatida > Goniasteridae > Hippasteria > Hippasteria phrygiana. The sequence continues at coordinate 179,697 of JAZGUH010000526.1, forward strand.
CATGACGTGTGTTAGATATGTGGTGTGTGTGGGTGTGATTGGACAACACGTCAATGGGTGGAACTTAATTGACAAATTGGTTTATTATTCCTGAGGAAACCAACTATCAGGTAGGGAATGAAAAACCAATCCACAAAGTGCACCTGAACGGAAATCGAACCGAGGTCACCAGAGGTGGAAGTTAATGAAAGAACCACTACACCAAACCAACTGCCTAAAATGTTGGTTCGTCAAACAATCCACAAGGGAAACTGATGAGGTAAATTTAAATAAATTTTCAAAGCGAACTAAGAAACCTGGCAGGAGTGGGATTCAAACCTGCAACCTCCTGAATACTGCACCGGCGCTCTACCAACTGAGCTATCTTGCCCTATGTTGCCGGTCTCCAAATAAATGAATGTAAGAAGGGAGTCAATGGCAAATATCTAAACTCTGATTGGAGGACTCACCGTGTGGCACACTTAACTCTGTGAAGTTTAGCACCTTCATGTATGACCCTTGTTTGATACTGCTCCTTCCGACACATCGGACATGTCTTCTTTCCAGTGAACCGTTCAAATGCTTGAAGACAATTCTGGGATAAATGGTTATATAGGGCTGTTATAGTAATTTATAGTAATGTCAGGAACCGGTTTCAGATAATGGAATCAAGTACCCGTACAACTTTACATTATCGCATAGTAATTTCCCAGAAAATGAAAAAGGAAAGGTTTCGAATGTTATTTGTCTGGAATTTTCAAAATTAAAACCCGACTACATGGGAAACCAGCACAGATTTCATGTTTATGATGCTCAAGAAAATTGACAATAGAGGGAATTTAACGGTTGTGGTTTTTGTAGTCTGGGTATGGATAAAGAGCCTCGACAAGACATAATAGCATGCCTCATTCCACAATAAATACAATTGTATAAAGCTTCTGTCTTTTGTGATGTAGATGCATGCACGTGCCGGAACATGTAATGGCGGAGTGGTGATCATGTTTACTGGACATGAGATGAGATTACATGAAATTTTTCAGACTTTCGTCTGAAATCAGACTTTTGAATCTCAGAGAAAGACATTATTGCAACTTCCGGGATTGGAAGTTTTGGGTTGGTTTTCTTGAACGGGTACCCAGGTACCCTTATTTTTTTCAATCGGGTAACCGGTTCTTTTACTATCTGTAAATGCACATCCCTAATAGTAATTTAGTTTTCGAAACTGGGTTTTACCAAATATTTGAATATTCGATACTCGCCGATCAAGTTTTTCATGCATCAGCTGCAACTGCACGCAGCACCGGTAAAAAGTTGCACGCAAAACACGCTGTTGTTTTACATGCGGCCATCGATATTATGGACCGCTCAATTACATTTTTTTGCATGGGCCTGTTGTATGATTTGTATCAACATCATATGGCGCTCTGATAACAAGAAACCAAACTCCAGCCTGCATATTTGCAGTCATTATTTTTTTAATTTGAAGGGTTTTACGGACGAGAACAATAAACCTCCATCCACAAAAAATTACCGTCAACAAGAATGAGGCATTTAACAATGCTAAGCACCGTAACTTTTCTATTTTAAAAATGGCATCGGTAAGTGCATATATTATATATATTTTTATTAATATTCGAACCGGCAAAAGGTATTCAAATATTTGGTCAATGATTGAATATTTGAATATTCAGTATATATTAGGGCAGCCCTAGGGTTTTAAAAATAAATGTATCTTTAAATTTATATTTGTTAAGTTTTCTTGGGTCTGGCATTTGAGATAAACAGCTCAGTCTGACATTTTTTTGGATAATTTATTATTGTGTAGAACATTTTAAAACTTTTACAAATATTTCTGTTAATTATTAACGTATACTTTTTTTATGGGGACTCACCCGGTGAAAAACATGTGAACAAGACAACAGAACCTGCAATATAAAATTTGAGACAAGAATAAAAGATTACATCAAATGTAATGTCACTGAAATAAATAGTGTGAATGGAGACTACAAACTCTTCAGGCATGCAAGTTGGATTTAACAAAAAACAAGGAAATTCCAATCTTTACAAGACTTTGTACAGTGTTTTTCAATTTTCAATGGCATAGGTGTGAAGTGAAAAAACGAGAAAAATCAGCTGATCCGAGGAAAAGTTGCATGCCTGACTCTTGCAGAGACAAAGGGGCCTGTGTGTATGTCACCTTAAAACAGTAACAACAATGACAATTCAACAAATTTATATAATTACAATATGACAAAGAAGATAACCCGAACTTGCTCCAATGCATTACTTTTCCACGTCCTGTCAGTGATCATTTTTCAAGTGACGCCAATATGTCATTTGGCTTTGTCGGTACTTAATGACATTGACTCCCTTTGAAAGATCCCGAGGCATTTTTCTCCAATATCTGATTCTGTATACATGGCCCCAGTTGACAAATTTCATGTTGGGACCAAACGATTAGAAGAAAAAAATGTGTGCAACCTACAGGGTTATCCCCAAAAGGTAGTTCCAGGCAGCAAAGGGAGTCCAGGCATGATTCCAAGAATGTTTGACATTAAAAAAGTACTTGATGAGGGTCCTGTTTGAAGTCTACATTCAAGCCAGATTTCAGATCATTCTTTTTTTAGGTTTGAAATCCTAGTGGAGTTAAGTCTACTTTTAGTGTGTTTCGGCATTGATCTTGGATCGGGATTCGGCTGCAGCCCTTGTGATCACATCTTTCATCAAACCAAAACTAAAAGAAAACGTTCCTTTCCAAAGTTTCAACAGATAATATTCAAAACAATAAAGACTATATACAAGAGGATAATTTACAGGTTACTATAGGGCAGAGATGTAGGGCTGTCCCGAATATACCGAATATTCTATATTCGATCATCAAGCAAACATTCGAATACCATTTTGCCAGTTCGAATATTCGAAAAGATATATATGCACGTACAGATACAACTCTGATGCTATTTTAATAGAAAAGTTCCGGCGCTTAGCAGTGTCAAATGCCGCATTTTTGTCAATCGCAATTTTTTGTGGACGGAAGTTTATTGTTCCTGTCGGTAAAACCCTTGATACAACAGGGGCATGCCAAAAAATGCTGTTTGAACGGTCCATAATATCAATCGCCATATGTAAAACACCGGCGTGCTTTTACGTGCAATGTTTTTTACCGGTGTGGCATGCACTGAAAAACTTGAGTATCGAATATTTGAATATTCGGTCAAACCCAGTTTCGAATATTCGAATAGTAAATTATTCGAAAATGAACAGCCCTACAGAGATGTAGTCGAGTCCATTACAAGTCCGTGCAAGTCCATCACAAGCCCTCCAGTCGTAATCCCATTCACAAGCTATTCAAATGAGCTTTGACAAAGGCATCCAGTATACTTGTGACCAGCTTTATGAAAGGACTTCTGACTGGGCTTGCGAAAGTACTTGTGAAAGCACTTGCAGGGACTCGACTCCAACTCTGCTATAAGGATAGGAGAACAACTCTGAGGAGTGAAATGGCTTTTTGGAAGCATGTTGTACCTGCTGCTGCAATCCAAATTCTTCTTTACAAATGACGCAAGGAAGTATGGAATCATCCCGGCGATTAGACTTTTCTTTGGCGTCTCTCCAGGCGAGGTCAGAGAGGGGCTGCTCTGGTGCATCAATCAGGCCAAGCTTTTGAGCTGGGAAGGTCAAAAACTATTATTGTCTCAGGAATTCAGGGACGTTTAGACAATTTACTGATAATCTACAGCTCCAATTAGTGTACTGGGCAGTGGCGGGTGGCACTAGGATTTTTTTTCCTGGGGGGCATGGCTCACGTTTAGGAGAAAAATACCCAAATTTGTCAAAAACTTGACAAATTTTTTCAGAAGGGGGGGGAGCAAGTTGGGAGGCAAAGAGTGCGATGGGGAGAAATACCCCCCCCCCCCCCCCAGTACTGGAATACACTTTTTGTCACTCATATTCATACTCATAGTCATTCTGACCAATCAGGTGGTAGAGTGCTGGTACAGTGGTCATCAGGAGATTCAAATCCCATACCTGCCAGCTTTCTTTGAAAATGTAAACAATACTTTCAAATAGAAAGGATGACACTGAAACATTTGATTTCCTGGCTGTGTGGAATTAGCTGTTTAACACTGTGTCCGGCTGTTACTGATGGGTAGCCGGTACACCAAGAACGGGGCTGTGCAGCCAAGCATAAATGCAAACAATAGGCACCACACTGAATAGAGTGGTCCTATTCATTGCACTCGGAGCCCCCCCCCCCCCCCCATTCATGTCAACAAAAACCTTGTTTGAAAAAGCTCCATCTATTTATTACACTCCAATTCAAGAAAAATATAGTTGAAATATGAATGGATTGAGTACGTGCAGGAATGCGTGTACAGACAACAACCAGCTAGGTGGTCTTTTTCAAACAATGGCTATGGCCGTTGTCCTTATTCAAAAGGTTAAAAAATATTATTGATATGGTTTCAACCATTAAACAATAGTGACCTTGGACCCCACAAACGGACACCAGAGGAAGGCTAGCTCTGTAGCTCAAAGCAGACGTTCTACACCTAACCAAGATAGCCTCTGAAATTCTGACAACATTCTCACCGAGTGTTAGAGGTTGTAATTTCTTATCCAACACGTACTCCTTCTCCTCTGTCTTCTGAGCAGAGGAGGCATCTCCCTTCCTCCCACCTCCTCCCTGCCTCATTCCAGTATCCACCACAGGCTTGATCTCCTTCAGATGTTTCTTGGGTCGTCCGTGATGAAGGGGCTTCTTCTTGAGGGGGTCAACGAGAGACAGGTTGCGCATGAGATGATCCTGAAATGCCACGGCAGCCAGGGTCGTGCTGCTGCCTCCCTGACAATGATGAAAGATAACCAATTAATATGACCCCATAAATGATGATGTTTAGTGCATCCTCAGTTGTACAGTATGAAATTTTTGTATAGGCCTACCGTTATACATTGCGATAGCCTTTTCTTTGTGTTTCTTTTATCTATTCCACCAATTTATAAAAAAAAAAACTTTCTTCACCATAACTTAGGTATGGCATATATAGTTTATGATGCTCAATCAATGCAGATATTTTGAAAAAATTCTCATATCTGTGACCAAAGAAACATTTCTCATTTTGTTTGAAAATACTTTGCAAATGCTTGTGACTCCGTGCAAGGATACTAATACTTTTTTAAGACCTTCTTTCCCCATTTATGACAATCTTTGTCCAAATAGCCAAAGGCTTGACTTGTTTTTGAGTAAATGTAGGCCTACTCGGTACACATGATGCCATATGCGAGGTCGAGTTGGGTCAAGGTTTTATTAATAGCATATTACGAATATACATGATGGATCGGGTGCCCCTCGGAATTGAACAGGAAATTTCACTTTTCACCTAGATCCTAAGTAAACCATGGCATAGTACCTCTATTCCTTCCTCCATGCTCCACCTTAATTTATTCTTAGTCATTGAACTTTACCTGTACTTTACTTTTTTAGGTGGCGTATACTTTTGTGGCCGTTTTAAGGGTGAAATCTGATGTTTGTGTTGGGTCTTTAGAGCTTTTTAAATCCTCCATGATTAAATGTTACTCGGACTATATACCTGCAACACTCGCGGGACTATCCATGCTCCCATTTCTGGATCTGGATCTACCTCCTAACTCCGACAAAACGGTTATCCGCATCACATCAGACTCATCAGATTTCTCGATTCGAAATATTTCGATGCCTTAATAATTTGTTTCCGCTCTGATTTTGTTTATTCCTATCATGGAGGAAGAATGTTTTCTTCCTCCATGTTCCTATGTATGAATAGTGATTGTAAATGTCACGTTTGTCCTTACCTGCCGGGCATTTGTCTTCGTATTGTTTGCTTTCATCAAAACCTGTTCATCCTTTTTGAAATTCATCACAATCTTTTGGGACACAAACTCTGCTGATGATAAATATTTCCATGGCATCAGCGACGCAGGTTTATGAACTTTGACCTCGAGTGGATTCACGCGCAAATATTATTAGTCTGGTTCTAAAGTTTTCACGTGCAGCTCGCAGTACTAGGTTGACTGGCTGTACGTATAGATTACATAGTTGCGAAATGGGTGCCATACCACATAAAAGGCTCGTGTGTTTTGGTTTTGTTTTGCGCACTTTTTTCTAAGACTAAGATTTTAATCGTGTCGAGATGGCTGAATCATCGACTACAAGTACAACAGGTATCTTCTCCGAATTCAACGAGTATCTCACAAATGATCAAGACATCCGGGAGGTAAATTCAGTCAGTTACAGCACTAGCAGCTACCCCTAGACACTAGAACTATGGGGTTCCCTACTCCTACTCCTAGAACTATGAGGTTCTCTATGCAGGAACCTCATACTAGTTCTAGGAGTAGGGGTTCCCGACGTCGACAGGGTGCTTTACAGTCACTTCGCCCAAAAACCACATCGCCCTCAACCACTTCGCCCTCAACCACTTCGCCCAAACGCCACTTCGCCCAAACGCCAATTCGCCCAAAAACCACTTCGCCCAATTACTACTTCGCCCAATTACCACTTCGCCCAAAAACCACTTCGCCCATGCCCGATCCGTATGCCTTATTTTCATTTTATTAGTTCGTTACATACATCATAATCCCTCATATCAGTTAAGATGTTACATTATAAATGTTTGTAAAAAATTACATTATAAATTTCACGCAATTTTTATAGAAACCTCTTGGGAAATATATCAATTTTAAAAATCGTAATAATTTGAATGACCACTTGACAGGGGCGGATCTAGGTTTTCACTAAGGGGGGGGGGGGGGTTACCTGAGGTGATTGGCCTACACACCCCAGCGTGCCGAATTTTCGACACCCGACACTGGTTATTTTTAATTTTTTTCTCAGCCCAAGGGGGGGGGGGGGGTTTGGGGGTTTAAACCCCCCCCCCCCCCCCCCCCCCCCGTAGATCCGCCACTGCTTGATGAAAATAATTGCCCATATATAAGGCATATTACTATACTAATAAGAAAAGAAAAGCATAGTCACAAAAAGGATGTCACAAAACTCAATTAACCCTAACCCTGCCAGACGCAGCACAGTGCATCTGTGGTGACAGCTTCACTTTGCTTCACTCTGCACACAAGTCAATGTGACAAAGTATGCAATCTGATGCATCTGGCAGGGTTCTAGCAAACATGCCCTGGAGGGTTAGGGTTAAAGAACGCAAATACAGTCTTGAATGCACCATAATTTGAATGACCAAATAAACGAAAACGGCAAATTGCCCGCCAGGAAAACCTATATTACAAACACGACTATGGCATTAATATTTACACGCATACAAGTACCCACACAAATAAATTAAATCTGCATATATACAATAACTTAGGTTTTAACTTATTCCAGTATTGTCGTGATTCCTGCTTTACCGTACAGGCAGGAAGGGCGAAAAAAAAACCCGCGAAAGTCATTTTGTACTTTCGAAAAACACGGATAGGCCCTATCCTTTTTTGGCTTAAAACTCTTCCAGGGCAGTGGCGGTGCATTTTTTAAAAAAAGTCTCAGTGTTTCCTTCCTCCATGCATTCAGTTAGAACTGATAAATACACTGGTAAGTGTTTTTTGGGCGAAGTGGTTTGTGGGCGAAGTGGTTTTTGGGCGAAGTAGTAATTGGGCGAAGTGGTTTTTGGGCGAAGTGGCGTTTGGGCGAAGGGGTAATTGGGCGAAGTGGGGTTTGGGCGAAGTGGCGTTTGGGCGAAGTGGTTGAGGGCGAAGTGGTTGAGGGCGATGTGGTTTTTGGGCGAAGTGACCGACAACCGACAGGGTTGGTTACAGCATGGAGGAAGGAACACATTCCTTCCTCCATGGTTACAGCATGGAGGTATTAAAAGGACCTCCATGGTTACAGCCATTTTTTTCCCATAGGGATTGGAGAGGGGCGGGTCGCGGGGGGGGGGGGGGGGGGGGGGGGTGGTCGCAGGGGGGGGAGGGGAGGGGGAGGTGTTTCGAACTTGGGCAAGTTCTTTCTCAAGTTATGAAACGTTAGGCCAGCTAATTTTGTTGAGGTGAGTTGGTCTCACCAACAGTAGAAGTTACCCTTGGGTCTGTAGGTCTGAAAAATGAAAGGGGGAGGTGTTTCGAACTTGGGCAAGTTCTTTCTCAAGTTATGAAACGTTAGGCCAGCTAATTTTGTTGATTTTCATATTTCAGGTAATTCCAGTCAGCTAGCAGTTCGGAGCGGTTAATTCATTATCAGATGCACGTCATAATGTGCATGATGTTTGAGCTGTTTTAATTATAATTACGAAGTGTTTTTTATGCCGTGAACTGGTCTTGCCTTTTTACCGCTATTCAGCCGTGTAATCCGCTGAGCATGCAGTCACTCGTTTTCTAGTGAGCTCAACTTCATATAACAATAAACTGGTCTTCCTTCCGAGTTGGAACGTGGTTGAGTGGTTAACACTGGCAACTCGTAACGTAAGCGACAACATTACCCTGTATGCACGGGTTCGATTCCCAGCTCGGGAATGTTTCTTTTTTTCCCTAAAAGAATTGCTTTTTTTGTACTGTTTTAAATCAAATCCTTTTTTTTGTGATTCATGGCTCTGGAGGATTTTTTAAAGGAAAATATAGTCCGAAATTGCATGTGTTCTGATTCCCATCCCGTGAATACGAAGTCAGAGTGACAATGAAGGCATGGAACCAGACTAAATACGTTATGGTAAAATTTCCCAAAACACTCACTGTGCATATTCAGTGCCGTGCCCGGTCAAATAGCTAAAATAAGCTGATGCCGGTTCACGGCAAAATAACCACTGCCTTCTATTTAAGACCACTCTAGCTGTCTTGTACAAAGACTCTTGTACTAAACTCACCCACGTGACAGACTTGCAACTAGTAGCAATATACTAGCGATTAGTTCAACTGTCCCAGACATTTAAGATTATTTTGTAAGCATTGAGGAGGGGATGATCATCCGACTGTTCTTCCGACTGTTCTTCCTCCATGTACAAACTGAAGCGGAAGCATGGGGGTTTGCAGGAAAAGTCCTGAAAAAAGCTTATTCTCGCCCCCACAACAAAAAGCTGTCTTTATTATCAAATGAATTCATTTATTTCAACAGTGAGGATTTCTTTTCTTAAAAAGAATTACTTCCAAAAACACTTGTGAGAGCCTCCCCTTCCCATGTCATTAATTTTGGGTGCTATGCCTGCACACTTCCACCTGACCTTAAGAACCACTGACTGTCTCAATCTACTTAATCCCCTCTGACTAATTGCTTAAGACGTTTACTTTAACGGGAATGCAAAAATATTTGATGAAAAGTTCCCAAAGTACATTATCACCCCACTTCCTTTGGGGAGGTGAGTTGGTCTCACCAACAGTAGAAGTTACCCTTGGGTCTGTAGGTCTGAAAAATGAAAATTGGGATAATATCTATGGTATCTATTGAAGATTTTTCCTCTGTTTAGATCTGCACCCAGCAAAATTGTACTTGGGCCGGCAACCTAAAATGTGGTCAACCCCCCCCCCCCCAACTCTGTTGTAGCCCAGTGGTTTTTATCCTTGTATTGGCGACTTCCATAAAAAATCCTCTTAAAATGTATCCACCCAGTCAAATTTCTCTTGTCGCTTGTGATTCATTTCATGGTATTTCCAATTCCTGCCAGGAAATCCGTGTTGCAGTGAGGGCCATGGAGCAGACGGCCCGAGAGATTATGACCACTCTGGAAGGAATACACCAAGCATCAGGACTGAAAGAGGGTTAGACAAACCACCATTTGAATGTTCAGAAATTGTATTTTTTTTAACCTTAACCCTCTTACTATTTCACCATACAAAACCTTACAAAATGTTCATATCCAAATTTTACTATAGCATTAACACACCATGGCATAACCATACCGTGTAATGCTATTTCAAGCTTATTGACATTGCAAAACCATACACATGGTTTTGTATGGTAAACATGCTTCACTGTGGTACACAGTGTATGCCAAATGGTTTTGTATGGTAAACATGCTTCAATGTGGTGTACAATGTATGCCAAATGGTTTTGTGTGGTGAATATACTTCATTGTGGCTTATCAACAGACTACTTGGGGCTATAGTGAGTTATATAATGTATAAAGAGAAACCACCCTAATTCTAAAATGGTATAGGCCTATTCATCAATGTTCTCCAGTACACAATGGAGTTGGTTCACCATATAAAACCTAGCACCTGCCAGCAGACACAGCCTGTACAACCATACAAAACCTTACAGTGCCATACAGAGGTCAAGTTAATTTACCATTCATCACCAATACATAGTTCAGTACAGGCAAGTCTTTTGACCATACAAAACCAGACAGGTATACCTGCTGTACACTCAGTGACTCACTGTATGGTTTTGTATGGTAAATAAACTTTCTTATACATTTAAGACAGTATAACCTCTTCAATACAGATGATGGTCATAGGCGTGGTTTGAAAAAGACTACCTGGCCGCATGACGTCTATGGGTGCATTCCTGCACTTACTCAATCTATTCATTTTTTTACTATATTCTTCTTGAATGGGAGTGTTTTAGATAGAGCTTTTTCAAACAAGGCTTTCATTCACAGGGGAAGATTTTACTTTAACCCAAACTCCTTGGGTAACTTTACTAGAAAGTATCCTGAATTCGCCAAAATCCACCTATTTTGTCATGCACAAAAAGTTGGTTTTGGTGACTGCTCAATATGGAGGTATCCTGAATCCATCCAAATCCTGCAGTACTGCTAGGCTTACAATCCTCAATCCATCAAAATCCTCCAGTTTTCAATATGGAGGTATCCTGAATCCGCTGAAATTTTCCAAAACAGGGGTATGGATTTTGATGGATTCAGGTAGGTTAGGGTAAATACCCCCACCAAAATGGTCAGGAACAGCAGTCTTGGAAATCTTTTTACCCTCCTTGGTAACAACTGTCTTTAAAATATGTGGCACAACCTGTTATTTCAAGATTTATTTCAGCAAAATCAATAAAAATGAGGCAGAAATCAACATGTATGTGAACTCTCTGAGTGACCATACTCTGTGCCAAGAACATCGAACACAGTATACGCAAACTTTCTTCCCCTATATTGCATAAAAATTACCCAACAAAAGTTTCAACGTAAAAGTTGTTCCATCTGTTTATACAATTCTAGTTCCATCTGTTTATACAATTGGTGGGTAGGTAGATACTGCCACCAGCATGCAAAATCTGAAATGACGTCATGATGACGTCATCACGTGATTTGTTATGAATTTTTGAAATTTTGAAATCGTAAAATTCTTTTAAATATATCTGGCAAACAGGAATAGATGGTTATTTTGTCAGATTCTTCTGTTTCTGACAGATTTTGGTGGGTGTATCAAAATAAGACCTTTCCAGAAGCAGTTGTAGCACATAGTGGGCCCTGAAAACTTGTTGGTTCTTGGGGGGCTTCTTAGAATCTCTTGACTACATTAGATAAATTCTGTAGACAAAAACAAATGGAATCTCCTGTTGAAATGGCGAACTTTCTAATTATTTTGCAATAATGCACAAGATTAGAAATAAACAATAGTTTCAGAAGTGCAGGGGGGGGGGGCATCTTTCAAGGAAGATCATTTTTTATTTTTTTCTCCAGAATTTGGAGTAGTAATCCTGTTTCGAATAAACTTTATGTTGGTTTTTGTATGCATAATCGCCCCAAGCAAGGCTATAAAAGCCACTCTAGGCAAAGGGCTAAAAGAACAAAATAAAGTGGGGTGGTGGTGGGGTGGTAGTAGGGGCAGGTGGGAGGGAGGGGGAGGGAGGGGGGGGGGGGGTGGGGAATCAAGAAAGCTGGAAGTAGGACTTGATATTCCTCTTAAAACAAGCTAGATCATAGAATGGCGGGAAACACACACTAGTCCATTGGTGTAATGTTGAAAGTCTGTAATTTTTACTTGTCTCCAGACAAAATGACACTGGAAGGGAATGAAAGCATTTGCCTGTGAAAATGAGAGTATAATCGCTAATTTATGTGGTGTGTGATTCAATAATATCCAAATATGATGGAAGATATGTTTTCTTAGATGTTGATTTTATTGGCAAAGTTCTGTCTTAATCATGTCCCGTTTGTAGCTCCTGCACTCTGTCAGAAGGCAAGAAAATTGTTGGACACATCGAAGGGTCAGTTTGCCGAACTTCAGAAGAAGATACCGACTGATCAGTATTACAGGTAAGCAGTGATTCTTTTTTGGTCTCCCAAGTAGAGTTGGATTAAAGCATTTTAGGGTGGTGTATTAACAGAGTCAACTGACTTTCATGGACTGCTATGGTCTGGAAGCTGTTTATTCATTTATTTATTTATTTATTTTTATGCAACTTCACCCTGAACGAGGCTAAAGGCCACTTGAGATATGGGCCGCATAAAGAAGAAAGAATCAAAGACGAAGGTTGGAATTGGGTTGGAATTGAGATTCCTCTTGAAGCAGAAATGATCGTAAGATGAAGGTGAACATGCACCAGGCAAAGAATTTCACAGAGATACAGAACGAGGGAAAAGCTTTCGGCATAGTTTTTTGTTCTACATGTAGGTATAGTTTGAGTATATTGGTAGAAACAGGTTCAAACACCCTAACTGGAGGAACTGAGTTGGAGACTGATTTTCATTCTTTTTGCTTTGGGCTTCGTGAGTGTGGGTTTAAATCCCACCATGAGGAGTTGTGCTTGTACCCTTGAGCAAGGTACTTTACCATGCTTGGTTCTTCCTTCTCCAAGAGTATCATTGGTACTCTAAAGAGAGTTTTTGTAACTATATGAATGGCTGGTTGCAGTCATAGGCCCAGTGTCATGGAATCTAGAGTTGGCTGATTTAAATCACGTTGATATAAATCGGCCAACCCTGATGTGAAAAGGCATTCGGGTTTGCTGATTTAAATCATGTTGACTTAAAAACACTGATTTTAATTATTTTTTTTAATCATATTTTTGTAAAAGTCTTATTTTAGCAAATTAAATCAGGGTTGGCTGATTTAAATCACGTTGATTTAAATCAGGCAAACCCTGATGGAATCTGTAATAGTTAGCGAAAAATAGCTGCAAACTATAGCATAAAATCCTATACAGTTAGCGTATTTCACAGGTTAGCAAGGAATTCTGGCTTGTGTGATGTGTACATTGTACCAGTAAAGTAGTTGAAACCATCACAAGACCCTGCAAGACCATCACAAGACCCTGCAAGACCATCACAAGACCTTCAGTCTTAATTAAAGTCTCAAGCTATTCAAATGAACTGTAATAAAAGCATTTCTTTGTCATGTAACAAGCTGGTCTTGTGCCTGGTCTTGTGCCTGGTCTTGTGCCTGGTCTTGTGCCTGGTCTTGTGCCTGGTCTTGTGCCTGGTCTTGTGCCTGGTCTTGTGCCTGGTCTTGTGCCTGGTCTTGTGCCTGGTCTTGTGCCTGGTCTTGTGCCTGGTCTTGTGCCTGGTCTTGTGCCTGGTCTTGTGCCTGGTCTTGTGCCTGGTCTTGTGCCTGGTCTTGTGCCTGGTCTTGTGCCTGGTCTTGTGCCTGGTCTTGTGCCTGGTCTTGTGCCTGGTCATGACTACATCACTGCATTGTACATCCTGTAACTCGGGATTCTGTGTTTAACCCCTTGAGTACGGTTATTTATAGTGAGGCGCCGGGGTGGCCTGTGCAGCCAAGTGAAACGGACACAATAATCCAACAATGGATTGAAAATGCAGAAAATGGGGTGTATAGACATCATCCGGCCTGGTGGCAATTTTGTTGTTGCATGTATTGGCTTCAAAGGGTTAATGGTTGGATCATGTTTTGAGCATAATGACCATGTTTTTAGCAGTGAGGAAACATGAACATTTGTATCTTGTATCTTGTTTATAAAGCTTTTATTTAGGGTCATTTTAATTTGCCCCGTTGTGTATCGTGATTTCAGGTTTCATGATCACTGGCGCTTTTTGAGTCAGCGTCTGTCATTTCTTGCTGCTCTTATCGTGTACTTGGAAGCAGAGAGGTTGGTTACCAGGGAAGAGGTGGCACAGTTGATAGGAGGTGAGTTGCAATTCCTTGGGGAGCGTCTCAAGCCTCGGAACGCTTCCATCAAAACCATTCCATTGGGAACACTGTTTGTTCCGATGCCCTCTGTACAAATGACATTACGTGGTGTTTACCACATTGCACGCTGTGCTGTGGTATCCAGGCATGCATTTCAGTGCATACAAGAATCATGTCAGTTATTGTGATGAAAACCAAAACTGGTTTTTTTTTTAACTCATAAGGAAGCAATAGTGGTTTCCTTTACGTGCCGAATATGAAGTGAAAATAATCCTCAAAGTAAGCATCTATGTACAATGTACATTTTGTCAGAGGAACCATATACTATGAAGTCATCTTTTCACATGCCACGACTTGCCAAACCAGTAAGGGAAGACGTCATTATTAAACAGACGGTATTCTTAGTGGCACTGCTGTTTGCGCTGAGGTACCGCATCCAGTGCTTTGTATTAGGGTTTTAAACGGAAATCCAAAACAAAATTTACAGTAGAATAAACACAAGGTCAGAAATTAAGCTCTTCATCGGTAATGCATTGTCCTATAACGAAACTGCCTGTGTGTAGTAACAAATCAAGAATATAAGGTCATTATCCGAGACACTTGGCAAGGTATGGCAGTACATAAAAAAAACGACTGCCTTTGTGATAGGGATGTCCTTCCTAAGTGTGACATCATTTGTACTGATGTACTATAGATTTCTTCGCAAATATAAATACCGCCTGGTTGAGACGTACGTCATAATGGTTTCCGGATTGTGGGAAGGAATAAGACTGCTTTTTCCTTCCCACAATGCCTTTTTACCATTGTGACGTCTCAACCAGGCGGTATTTGCGAAGTTGTCTATGTGCATGTGGGGAGTTTTTAGTAGGGGCCTCTATTCCATCATCAATATGGGCATGTTTGCGAATACACACGCATGACTAGAGGTGTCCTGGTGTGCATGGGAATGCTGAAGTCGGCATTTTATGTACATGAAAATGGGCAGTGTTGCCAAGAAGAGTGCTCCAAATGAGATAGGAACCATAAATCACGGGTCCAATTTCCTGCTTAATGTTTAGCAGACAAGTTGCGCCAACCATAGTGGAAAAAAAAGGCTAGTGGTATTTCACAGCCAAGTTGTGCTTATGCCTGTGTGTGTGTACAGAGATTTCTACCGTCGCATCACTATTTTAGGCAAATATTTGCATCTGATGTTAGCAAGCTTGTTTTGCTGTTCTTAGTTCTTATTGCTTGCATTTTCCACGGAATTGTTAAAGGCCGTGACAAAATCATATACTTAGCAGTTACACGCAGGTTTGATCAGTTTAACCTTGAAGACTTTTTCAAATCACTTTTCATATTACATTTGTCTGCTTCATAAATATGCTGAGAGAGGTAGTGAGAAAGAAATGTTAAAATTGTATGTGACTTTTATGCTTTCTATGAGAAGTTCCTTGATGATAAAGTATGTGATGGCCTTTGGTGACCTTGGACCTTTTGTTTCTCCATAGTTTCGACGAGAAGAGAGGACGGTTTTCACTTGGACCTTGAAGACTTCTTGCAAGGGTTGCTCCAGTTGGCTAGTGAACTGGTAGGTTAAACGATTGTCGGGGCCATCAAGTTGCTGAAGGCCGATGTAAACTTTCGGGGACCCTCCTGACCTCCTGACCTGCTCATTTTTCCGACGAAAATGCCATGTTTTCACTTTCTCTACATCCCATAGTCTTGTGAGAACATTGCCAACCGAAACGTTTTGTAACTTTTAAAGTATTCAAAAATGTACACATGATCATCTTCAAGATTTAACGTTCATCATAAATTGTAGGGAAGTAGTAATGAAATGAATTATCATTTTTTTTTTTCAATATGGAAAGCTATCGATTGAGCTATTTGAACTTGCCAATCATAGTATAAACCTTCTTGGTATTTTAAAAACTACAGGGTGAATGTCTGAGGCTTTAACATAGACATATTTGTCACAAATTTCTGTCCATGTTATGAATGTTGTTCAAGTCGCATCCTAATTTTTGTAGTTTTGAGTGATAACAATCCTATATTAAAAAAAGGTTATTAATTGTAACAAGAATATGCAAGTATGATTCAAGAATGTCTATCCATGTTATGAATATTATCGTTTGTTCCAGTAATTTGACCCTGTACTTTCCTACATATCCAGCAAGTCATCCCATGCGTGATACAAGAATGTCTAGGAAAGAAAAATTTGCAAAAAACCTGAGTTTTTATATTTTACCCATGTTAAAACTTATTTTGCAGCATTTATTGAAAATATTCAATTTTTCAACCCGATCAGTCACTGCCATTGTTCTGGGTTTTTGTTCAGTCTCGACTTGCCATTAACAGCGTCACTGCCGGGGAATACGACCGACCCATCCGAATCTCAAACTTCATTCAGGAACTCAACGCCGGCTTCCGCCTTCTCAACCTCAAGAACGACTCTCTGAGGAAGCGATTTGACGGACTGAAATATGACATCAAGAAAGTGGAGGAGGTTGTATATGACATCTCCATCAGGGGCTTGAAGCCCACGCCCACTGAAGGAGGCGGGGACACTGAACCTCCTACGTCATCAACGGGTGCCGAGTGAAGAACTCATTCCAGAGTCTAGTCGGTCTACCCTCTCCCTGCCATGTCTTTTTGTATTGTTAAAAGTCTGTCATTGTATCAATCTCTAGCTTACAAGCACATTGTACTGTGTTCCGAGAAGCCATTTACGAAAAAGAGTGAAGAGTGTCTTCCGAGTTTTAAAAGTGGAACAAAAAGCTATTTTGTTAGGGGAGAAAAAAACAACACTTTTATTAACTGGATGCAAACAGACTGAATATGGGTAGGATTAAAAATTCATATAAAAAGATTCTGAAGAAACATTAATCAGGTTTTTTTCTTTTTTTCTGATAGAGCAAAAAGAGAATTAAGGGCAAGCAAAATTTGATGTGGTTGATTTGGTTTTCACATGCAAGATCCTGTGGACGTGAGTTCATTTTCTTGGTGTGTTGGCGCATTAAGTAATTTTGTGTTTTACATTGCGAGGCTCATTGTTCAACTCCATCTTGGGTTTTATTCAAGCTAATCTTCCTCAGAGACTTCAGAATTAAGAAGTAATGACTGACCTCATGATGGATAGAAGTTGCAAAAAGAAAAAATGAATCCGCAAGGGCTCTAACTTCAGCTTTTTTGTAATTGTGGTATTAAAAACATTTGTTTTCCCTGAATAGACTTATTGTTGTTTTGGGTGTCCTAAACCATGCCCACTGGCCGAATTATGTTTGTGTCCAAAACTGTCTAAGGTCACATTTTGACAAATGTTTTTTTATATTTGTTTTGAAATGGAACATTAAAAAAGGGCTTCCTGAGAAAGTCTCCAAATGAGTTACATGTACTTCTATGTAGCCTAGATGTGCTTTCAAACTACTGAAAAATGCCATTTTGGAGTCCAAATCGGCAAAAATGGCAAGGGGTTCCCTTTTGCTACTTGTTTAAAACAGCAACGGTTGTCTGGCTGGTATTTATCTTGAATTCGAAAGATTCTGACCGTTTTTTTTCTGACAATATTCAGCAATTGGAATATTCCACATGCAGGAACAATTTGCGGTTGCAGATTTATTGATTCAACTTAAAGCACATACTCCCAAGAAAAAATCTTGAACAAATTTGGGAACACAAAAATATTGTGACGGGAAAAATGGCAAGCAGTACTCCTTGCCAATTTTCTTTAAAAGGTGATACATGTAACTAGAAAATATTTCCTTCACAATTACTGCAAAGGCTGTTATATTAAAGGGACACATTGCCTTCAAATGTCATGAAATGTTGCTGTTTGGAAATGTTCCTTATCTTTTATAAGAGTTGTTCATGCAAAAAAACACGTATAATGTGTTGTAATTAGTGAGTAGTGATTACAAAACAAAAAAATTGGCCGCTGCCCCCTGACACGCGAAACATGGTTATTTCCAGTAGTAAATACCACCGTCTAAATAATGCGCAAAATATGCTGTAAGAGTCTTTAGGCTGGCGCCGCAGCCAGTGGCCTTGTGAACCTATCAGATGATCGCCAGGTACAATTCTCTACCTCGCGACATATCGCCAGTGCTGCGCGCCGTGCCACAGTACATCAAAATGGATCAACAGAACGTACTTCAACCAGATGCGACTGGAAATATGACTGGTGAACACGGTCCGCCATTTTGTGGAGTCAAAAATTTGGTTCTACAAAATGGCGGACCGTTATTTGTCACGAAATTAAACAAAAACCACGCAATTTGAAGGGATAGTTATGTGAATCTTTATATTCTACTTTTAAAAAAGCTTCCAACCATATCCATTTCAGTTTTATAGCCCAAATCGCAAAATCCAAAGCAATGTGTCCCTTTAATGTTCAAAATTTTCATGTTAATCTTGCACAAACAAGAGCGATAGGAAAAAAATAATTTACCAAGATCGATAAGGGGTATCCCTTGCAACTTTTACTTTAGGCAACCCAAATAGTTTGTCTAAACTGCAACAGTAATAGAGCACTGAAGTGTGATGTCAATGCAATGTTTGGAACCAGAATACTTTTGTTATGTGTTTGCATGACTGAATGTTAAAGGAACAGTGGAAATTTACATTTGTTTGGAACCAGTTGTCATGCCAACAGACTTCAGTACCCTATGGTCAATAGAATGAGAACCCTGGATTGACAGCTTCCGAGGAATGTATTCAGTCTTGAAAGATTTTGTTTCAATTTTTTTTCTACTTCAAAATATGTTCTCTGCACTATTATACCCTCCACCAAAAAGTCGGTTTAAAACAATTTCTTTCAGACCAAAATAGGTAACAGTGGGCAAGGGGAAATCCCTCATCTTTTTTTGTTTTAGTACAGCGATCAAACATTTGAACAGGTTAACATTGATTCACACAGTTTATTACACTCTGCATTTATTCATAATTTGTTTTATCAACTACATAGATCTACATGTATGACTACTGTTTAAACCATTGACCAGATATAGGTACAAATGCCAAGCTAATTTGAAAATGTTTTTTTTTTCTACAGCATATGGAATTCTTTTCACTTGCGTTAATTCATTAATTGCAACGATTGTTAGGAATTTTATAGTTCACAAATACATGTATGAGTATCCCCAGTCATGCCTAGTGCAAGGTTTAAAATGATGATACATGTACATAGGAGTGAGATTTGTCAGGATTTTTTATCGGGATTTCAGAATTTTAAAAGAAACTCTTTTGCAATCTGGAATTCCTGAGGTGTTGTCCTAAAGGTGTTTTTACCTGTAAAAGTGGATATAGACCAATAAAATATTGAAAGGCAAATACAAAAAAAAAATGTTTTTCGTGCATGTCATTTTTTGCCAATCTCACCCCGGGATACATGAATCAGTATCAATTCACGTAAGAAACATTTTCTGAAATGCTTTAATCTTTGAAAAATCTTCCAAAATGGTGTGGCTTATTTCAGTTTCAACAATCAAAATAAGTAGATAGGAACTCTCACAAAAATCAATTAGAACCACCTTTCATTATTTTCTCAAGACTCCGATGACGAATTGAGCTCATACAGAGAGGTTTTGTCATTTCGGTACATGTCAAATCACACAGAGTATGAACACTGCATGCAAATGCTTGGTCAGCTCCACCAGTGCTATTATTATTATACCTTGAAGCTAATAGCTCGTTTAACTTGAAATACATTACACCCAGACAGAATAAAGGCAACAAATATGGTCAGCTTTAAAACATTACCACAGTGTATACATTGTAGACATTTCTCACCCAGGTGACCAAATGGTGTGAAAGACAAACAAAATCATGTATCATATGGAGCAGGTTAATCCACCTGCATGTATGCAGCACGCTTGACTGGTTTACTTGAATAAGCATTTCACTCGCATCAACACACTGTGATGACACATGAAGAAGTTCTACACACATATTAAGCACTACATGGGGGGGGGGGGGGGGGGGGAGAAGGGAACCCCTCTTTTGTGTCATTGTGTTCCGGAATCTCAGGAATTCTTTTCAGAAATCTAGGGGGGGGGATGTGTTAGGTAACAATAGTCTGGAGTGTGCTTAGGGTATAGGTACAAAAGGGGAGGGGGTGGGGGGTACCCTTTCCCCATATCGTGCTGGGGATCTCTACACAGTAGCAAGAGGAACTCGGATTATTTTGTGTCAAATGTAACAAGAGCGCATTAAGGCAAAATGTATGGGGTGAGATTTGTCAGGATTTTTTGGTCGGGATTTCAGAATTTTTAAAGAATCTCTTTTGCAACCTGGAATTGTTGAGGTGTTGTCCTAAAGGTGTTTTTACCTGTAAAAGTGGATATAGGCCAATAAAAACGAATATTTTAAGGGGGTGCCTTTAGACAAATACAAACTATATGTAAATCTGGGGTCCTCGTAGATTTTTCGTGGATTTTTGACCAATCTCACCCCTGAATTAATTAATTAAAGCGACTAAAATAGGTTCTGTCCAAATAGGAGTGTTCAGCAAATGTACAACTGTGAGATAACATGTCTGCATATTACCTTTAAAAGAGGCTTATAATACATTGAAATCAAAGAGTAAAATAGAGAGTAAAAAATAATTCACATTGTGGATGACGACTTTACACCATATATAACAAAATTCAAAAAACTAAAAATATGGGCTAATTCCAAAACAGAAGACTTGACCCAACAATTTTGTTTTAATTCTAACCATTCAAACTTGAATTAAACAGATTATTTACAGACACAAAAATCATCAAAAATCCAGATCCAGAAACCGTTCTATCACATCTACACATACTGCCTTAAATTGACATTTTTGAGTATTTGTTTTCCCCGCAGTTCAAAGTTTAAACATCTTTTAATGTGCCTTGGGATAGTGCTATGAAATAACCTACCACTCACTTTTGCATAGCCATGCCCCTAAGAACAATGGAATTGTCAAAATTTCTTTGTCTCATGTTTTGCATGTTTCACATCAAATCACCGTTTATAGGATTGGATACAATTTCATAAACTGTGTTCACATTATTCTACCACAATACGTCAATTGGCTTCCTGCAGATTTTGATTGTAAGATTCCCAGAATGATTAAAATGCTAATTTTCACGGCAGTTTTGGCACAGTGGATTCACACTACACATCACCTACCCCCAGTTACTCTAGTCAAGAAGTTTGCATGATCTTTCTGATAACTGCAGGATGTACAGAGGGAAAAAACAAAAAATCAGTTTTACCCATTGGAACTAGAATAGCTTCTGCGACTGTAAGAGCGGCTGCGTCCGCGGGAGTCACTCCGACTCCTGGAACGGCTGGAGCTTGATCTGGAGGAGCGGGAATAAGAACGACGAGGGCGGCGGTTTCTGTCACGGCGGGGCGGGGATCTTGCTCGACGGGGCGGGGATTTTGCTCGGCGGTTGCGGGACTGCGAGCGCGACCTGCTGTACTCCGTGGATCGCCGTCGGCGTACTGGGCTTCTGCTTTGTCTGAAAATGAAATTCAGAATCAAAGTACATGTACATCATTTAAAATAAACTGGCGTCCCCGAAATGACTTTCGTCAATTATTTTCAGACAAACAGTGCATTTTTGAGGGATGGTCGTGTACACTATTATATTCTACTTTTGAACGGCCTTTCCAAGCATAGCAATTTTAGAACGAATGTGTTTTTGGCAGCCCAATCAGACACCTTAAAGGTCATGTGGCCCTTGAAATATACTATCATTAGCATACACATCACATTCCAATTGACAGAGATAAAAGCAAAATTGGAAACATTCTGCCTACCTTCTTGGGCGGCTGTCAGATCGAGATCTTCGACGCCTAGGCGATGGGGAACGACTCTTTCGGCGGCGTCTTGGTGATGGGCGTCTTGGTGATGGGCGTCTTGGTGACGGTCGCCGTGGTGATGGTCTCCGCCTCTCTCTGCTTGGGCTGCGTCTGTTGATCAAAACAACACAAGTATGTTAGTAATTCTGTTAGATTGAGCATTGTATTGCCTCATAGTGGCAAATATTCCCTATTTTTGATTATGCTTTTATTTTCTGAAAATGGGTTTTTTGTCAAGCTTTCCACATACATGACTGTGCTAACCACTGAATTCTTTGCTTATAGTCATATCCTAATACCACACCTTGAAAATTCTGCACTAAGCCTGCAAGTACACAATACTCAGTTACATGATAGACATGGATGCAAAGACAACCACCAACATTTCTTCCAAAATCATGAAATAAAAGAAATTTAAAAAAATGGCAAGCAGAGCCATTAAATTGGGCCCAAATTAGTGGTGGGATATAAATCCTTATTTTTTTACATTTTGTTTGAATTCCTCTATTCAGTTTTTGTGACACGAGCTATAGAAAACAGTTGGAACACCCTCCAATTTGCTCCATGGTCTCTGATTTGAACTCGCCAGTGGTCTTCTTGGTATATGAATAGCCTACCTATCCATTTTTTTTCAAGATTTAATACAGCTCTGGAGTGTTTTTGTAAAGGCCTAGTGGTCACTGAATCCTGCAAACTATATCCAGTCATTGAGAGGGCTTTTCATGTGGCACCTCACTCGTCACCTTTTGTTGACATGACTATGAGCTAGCTGGGAACTTCCAGTGAAATCAGATAACCGTTATTCGGTTGGAATGAAATTAGGATTTCTCCCCCACTAGCCAAAATTGTAACAAAAAACAAGACTGCAGGAAGCACTGTAAGTACATCGGTTATCAGCAGGAATTTGTCAACAATTCCTCCTGTAACTTTATCAGGGCTGTAGTCGAGTCCATCACAAGTCCATCACAAATCCCTGCAAGTCCCTCACAAACCCTCCAGTCCTAATTCCAATCACAAGCTATTCAAATGAGCTTTGACAAAGGCATTCCTTTGTCATTGTTCATCAAGTTATTTGTGACTGGCTTTATGAAAGGACTTGTGACTGGACTTGCGAAAGGACTTGCAGGGACTCGACTACAGCCCTGAACTTTATAGAACCACTACGCCATGTGTTATTCTTAAAATACATTACCGTTCATATACTACTCACCTACGGTTGCGTGCATCCCTGCCTCTGCTGCGTGAGCGACTCCTGCTCCTTCGTGGGGAGATGGCTGGACGCTTACGACGACGTGGTCCAGGGGATCGACTACGCGATGAGGATGAACTAATATCAAGGGTCCAATGAGAAATGCGGGTCGCAATAAACAACTTTATTATAGGGTTCTGATGTTGGAAGGAGAATTATTAAAGGATTGGAGAAAGAGATTGGGGGCCATTTGAGAAGTTTATTTCTGACTGAACTTTCTTTTTCAAGTTTCCGTGGGGTCAGGCCTAAACGAGGTCTTCACCATTACCCAAGTGTTTACATGAAATTAAGCTACTCTTGTGACATCACTATTCAGAAAAGTGTCAATTCTTTTTAAACCAGTTCGCGTCGGAGGACGTGTTAACACGATCTGGCTGTTTTTATACACAGGCACAGCTGACGGGTTAAAACGTCAAGCTTGCCTCGACTCACCTCCGGATGACGTCTCAACATGCTATCCCTCATTTGTTTTGTACACACACACAAAGCCCGAGAAGTCTGTGGAGGCGGACCGTGTGTTGAACTTGAACTTGGCTGCTGTGCACGGCCTGTTCTACAATTTACGCTCCGGTGGGCACACCCGGAGTATTGAAATATATGAGGTTTTGGCAAGAAATATTGTACAAATACTGTTGAAATGACTCTTGCAAATCAGTATTTGTTTGGCTGTATATCAGAAGTTGGCTGCTATATATTGCCTTTTTTGAAAATGAAAATTTTCAGCAAAAATAATCCCGGCGCGAACTGGTTAAAAATTTAGTTAACTTTATGAATGGCAGCAAATGACTTGGATGTCCAGTGCACTGGGTAATTAAAATGCCCTTATTTAATTCGATTGAGCATGTTCAAGAACTGAACCTTTTATTCCATTATTACGTTACGCAACACCAAGGACCAGACGGGGCAACGCTTTCACGTAGCAAGCTCACCACTGAACAATGGACTTAATTCATTTAATTCATCTCATACCTCAAAGCATTAGTAAGAATGGACACTTTTTGTTCCCTTGAAATCTTGACAATGCTTGTGAAAGGGACGTTGGGGTGTGAAAGGTGGAAAGTCCACTTTGTTGTCGTTTCTCCTTAACCAGTTCACGTCGGGATTATTTCGACATTCACGGACCCAGCCGCAGGAATATTTTTCCCGAGCCTAGATGCCAGACCGGTTCAGGCAGAACACCCTGATATTTCCGGCCTCGCTCGCTGCCAGTCGGTCGCTGACAGATAGATACCAGTCTCCATTGAGTGCATGTTTATCAGTCGTCCGTTCCGAGTACAGCAAAACTTTTGCGTGTTAACTCGTCATCCGACTCGAACTGGTTAAACATAGTTGATTTTCAGAGAGGCTGGTCTCCTTTCATTAGCTTCTATTTCTGCAACATAGGTTGACATCTTTCCTAGTCCAGTAGGTGAGTACAATTTTGGGGGGTTGGTATCTGATTTGTACGGAATTTTTTTCCCACTTGTAGCTGAAAATGTCATCCCTATTGTCTTATTTCTTAAGTTTTTTCTGCTGGTTTGCAGAAAAGAGCGCCATTTCGGGAATTCTTGGATTCATGATTAGACGTACGCGAACAAGAACAAAATAAATATGATTATAATCCGAAGTGATTTCACAAATTCAACTGCACAAATTTCCAGATCCTACCTTGACCTCCGTGACCTTCGGACTGGTGACCTGCGGTGCGGCCTCTTTGTGGCCAATCGCCTGGGTGACCTTGACCTCTTCCTCGGGGTGGGTGACCTGCTTCTAGATGAAGACCTGTCCGAGGACCTTGACCGCTTCTTAGCCGATCGCGGGGGAGACCGTCTGGCCGGTCGTGGGGGAGACCCTCTGGCCGGTCGTTGGGGAGACCGTCTGGCTGACGTCACGGGTGACCTGGAGTGCTTTCTGGGTGACCTGGAGTGCTTTCTGGGTGACCTCGAGCGTGACCTGGCTGACCGCTTGGGTGGTGACACTGACCGCTTCCTATCCTTGCGTCTGAGTGGGCTGCGGCTTTTGGATCGGCTTCGAGATCGGCTCTGTGGAAGTCTCTTTGGAGGGCTACGGCTTCGGCTGCGAGAGGAGTGGCTTCGCTTATGCATGGCTTTGGAGGATGGTCGGTCTTC
Source organism: Hippasteria phrygiana (assembly GCA_037893225.1). Taxonomy (NCBI): domain Eukaryota; kingdom Metazoa; phylum Echinodermata; class Asteroidea; order Valvatida; family Goniasteridae; genus Hippasteria; species Hippasteria phrygiana. The sequence continues at coordinate 204,864 of JAZGUH010000526.1, forward strand.
CCTTGATGCCGAGGGTTTTGGTTTGGGGCTGAAATCCCTAGACCTCGAGTCATGTTTGGTTCCACCATCAGGGGCCTTGGTAGGTGGAGAGGGGCTGCTGCTGTGCACCCCTTGAGACCCAGGCATGGCTGGTGGATCAGCTGGCGGAACCTCTACCTTGTCAACAGAGGGCGCTTCAAACTCCTCCCTGTCCGATTCCCCGCCTCCGCCACCCATCATTTCCTGGATCTTACGATTCTGAGAGGTGAGGGCGGCTAGGCGTTGCTCCAGGTCTGTGCGTTTCTGCTCCAAGTCTTTTAGGCCTGCATCATCTTCATCCACTGCGCCATTCTCTGAACTGCTACTGTGCTTCTCCTCATGACCCTATTGAATAAAATCAAATAAATGAAATCGGTATCTCAAAAAATCCAGGAGGATAGCGTTAAAATAATGGAAGATAATTATGGAAGATCATTCTTTTTCTAACAACTTTGGAGATTCTTGCACTTACCTGATGAGAAGTCTCTTGAGTCTGTCCTGATCTCTCCACTTGGGCCACATCCCTAGGACTCCGGCCAACATGGTCATGCCCTTGAGCCCCACCCATCACAGCCCCGCCCTCAGCCTCATCCTCGGAGGGAGGTTGCCACTGGAATCGTTCCTTGTGCGTTGGGCTCCTCTTTCTCTGCTCCGTCGCCTTCTGGTACTTCTTACGGTTTTTAGTCGAGTACGGATCTCCCACTTTAGGCTGCCCACTGCCGCCGTTGTTCTCAGGCTCCTCTGAGGAATTGTCATCGCTGGAGCTGGATCGGGCACGTGCTGGGGGCGGTGAGGAGGGAGGGAATGCTGCCATCTTGACCCGCTCTGAGGGGCTCGTAGGCCAGGTCTTCTGCCTGGTTATGGTCAAGGGTGACCTGGAGGGACTGCTTAGCTCATGCTGGGGACTGAGATGTCTTGGAGAGGGACTACGATTTGGACCATGCCTGTAAACAATTGCAAAAATCGGCATCCACCATAACAGTGAAGAAATACCTGGCTACGACTAACAAACACCCTCAACAGTCCCAAATCCTCCAAATTTAACATGATTTTGCCTGCACCCTGGGTGGTTAGGGTTAAAAATTAAGTTCATTAACCCCTGGAGTACGCTTATTTATAGTGAGGTACAGTGACAACCTGGGGCAGCCAAGCAAAATGGACACAAGAGGCTTGTGCAGCCAAGCGTAACATACATAATAATCCAACAATAGATTGAAAATGCAGAAAATGGCGTGTATAGATGTCCTCCAGCCTGGTGGCAATTGTTTTGGCATCTATAGGCGTCATCCTGCTTCAACGGGTTAAGTCCATGGCCCCATAACATCCGATGCCAATTTTTAATAGAAACAAATTCACAGCTATGATATACAACCAGGTGATGAGTTTCAATGTCATACCATATGAAAGAACATTTTTCTATGAACAAACTTTGCTCTCAACATTTTCCTTTTCAACTACTCTTGATGTCTGGTTGAAAACATTACAATTCACACAGCAGACAGCTGTTTTTGTGTGTGAGTGAACAAAAAATGTGTTGAGAGTGATATGTAGACAAACATCTTGATTTGATTTGATTTGATTTGATTTGATTTGGAAAACACAATAACAAAACAATTGTTTGTAAATCTTGAAACTGAAACAGTTAGACTGCTGACTATTAACAGACTTAATATGTCCATTATTCGAGAACAGTAAGAACCAGAAAATAACACCACGGAAATAGCACCTGTTTTATCCCATCTCTAGGCTCTATCAACTGCCCAAAGGAGACAGCGCATTTCTTCTAATTAAGTTATCAAAAGTTGTAGGTCCAACATGTCCATTGTATAAACATCAGTCACCTTTGATATACCCTGAAATACTACACTACTCAAAGAATTAAAGGATCAAACTTATTTATTAAAATGTTTTCACCCTCCAGTCAACTTGATTCGGATACACATGACTGAGCAATTGCATCATCTCACATACTATGGTTGCCTAACCAAGCATGAGCATGCGCTGCAGTGTACAATAATTAAAATCAGTGAGGTACATACCTGGGGCCAATTTCATGAAGCTGTTAAGCACAAACATTTGCTTAGCATGCAAATGCTTCCTTGAAAAAAACTGGATTACCAACCAGATTTCCATGTGTGGAATATTGCTTTTGACTGGCATTCGGCTGTTGTTTGCTTAGCATGAAAATTACATGGACTTTTGGCTGGTAACCTGTTTTTACTTAGCAAGACTTTTCATGCTAAGCAAATGTTTGTGCTTAAACAGCTCTATGAAATTGGCCCCTGGTTGAAATTTTAAAAGGCAAATGTCCTGATCCTTTATTTCTTTAGTGCAGAGGTAATGAGCTCATTTATGGACTAAACTTACAACTTGTCGTGTGTATTTACCTTCTTAATTGGACCGGTGACGGGGAACGCTCATCGATAGAAGGTGGCGACGAGGAGGGGCTTCTGGTAGCCAGCATCTGCTGAATCACAGGAGGCTCTTTTGGGCGTTCAGCCCTAACTCTGTAAATCAAATATGTAGGATTGATTAAAGGTTTAACATGTAACCACAGACTAGTATTTCCAAACCTTTCTCTCAAACTTTGAGCCTGAATATTAAAATCGGAGTTTGGCTAGCCAAAAATGAAAAATATTATTAAGTCAAAGTCCTTAACAAAATTAAGGCAATCTGTAATGGACAGATAGTGCACTTGTGCCCTGTTGCAATTCCGTTGACATTTTTCATAACACACAAGATGTCAAAAATCGATAATTTACCCCTAGGGTGTGTGGAAAATCATATTAAAATTGGAGGATTCAGGACTGTTAGGGTTTAAACAATTTCAGTCCGATACTTTTTATTTTTACACACACTTGACCTCCAGGTCCCACATTAAAACAGCCAGGGATGTTGTGAATCTAAACGCAAAGTAACACAACAAAAGAAATCCAGCTCACAAGAATAAAAGAGTTCAACAAAAATAGTCAGATTATTTCATTCAAGTCCTTGTCCAAGTTGTACACATTTGGGAATGATTCATTCTTGCTTTGGATTTCCACAAACATTCTACTGAATTGTGTACAATTGAAGAAAATTACTTGAGAATGTAATAAAGTAATCAATTGGAAAATCCGACATCCGATCATCAACTTGTCCGACTTACCCTGTTTCCTTGTTGGTGTCTGAGGGCTTCCAGGGTTTCTGACCAGGCTTCCAACGGCTCGGAGGTGGACTCAACGACTGAGATTTACGAGGTCTGAAAATAAAGCAAGTAGAATACAATAACTATCTACCCCTTCAGAGATTGACACAGGGCAGAATGAGATGGGCCGACATTTAGATTGTTTAACCCCTTGTGTCCGGCTTGTGTACGGAAGACACCAAATGGCGCAAGATTGGAGCCAAATGGCGCAAAACAAACAGTGGCACCAGGCCGGATGACGCCATTTGCCGCTATTTGTACAGTTTCAATCCATTGTTGGATTATTGTGTATGTTACGCTCGACTGCACAAGCACATTGTGGCCGTTTCGCTTGGCTGCAAAGGCCGGCACGACACCCCGACACCTCCAGTAAATAACCGTACTCAAGGAGTTAATGGGGGGCTTATTAATAAAGAACGGGGCTGTGTCGCGAAGTGTAAATGCAAACAATAGGCACCACACTGAATGGAGTGGTAATATTCATGACACTTGGAGATCCCCCCCCCTTCGTGTGAATGAAAGCTTTGTTCATTACACACTCCCATTCAAGAACAGTATAGTTGAGACATAAATGGATTGAGTACACGCAGGAATGCAGGTATAGACGACAACTGGCAGGTGGTCATTTTTAAACTGCGGCTATATCTAATACCACGGTCTCCTCAAGGTTTTTTTGCAGAGCGGCCATCCTAACATCACTCATTCATCTTGCTGCCCCTCGTCCTAAGGATGCTGCCCCATGAGTTTTTTAATTTCTGACTAAACCAGGCTGTATGTTTTCAATCTGTGCTCAATATTGCTCAGTGTTTCCCAAGGAAACCAACAACATTTTTTAACCCCCCCCCCCCCCACAAAAAAAGTTGGCTCTGAATTTGTTGTCGAAATATGCCCAACTGTGCCACACAATACAATTCTTACTTTGGTTTGTCAATATTCACCATACAGGCCGTAACAAATTTTCAAAATTTGATCTATAGCATGTATGAGTGTCAGCTCGTCAGTAATTCCCAGGAAATCAATGAAATGTTTTTCACCAAAAATGCATCGTTTGGCACTGGTTCGCTGTCAAACATATGGCTAATTCTGGCTAGCTGCACACTTAATACGATGCTTACTTTGATTGGTCAATGTACGCCATAAAGTGCGTCACAAATTTTTCAGTTGGATTCTGGTTCCGGATTGGAAACTCTGTCCATCAGCGTTAATTCCCCCTCAGCTAATAACCCTGCATACCTGCTGTTGGTCTTCAACTCCATTTGCTGGCCTGCAGTGTTTCGTCTGGCATCCCTCGGAGAAGGGCTCGACAGATGTCGACGACCAGCCCCACCGCCCGCCCCCCTCCCTGGGGATCTAGCCCGGTCTCTCTTTGGCTTTGGGGAGTGGGATCGTGGTTTGGGAGAAGACTTGCGTGTCTTTTTGCTGGTCTCCTCGCCGTGGTCTTTGCGTTTGTCCTTGTCCAAATGCTTTTTGTGCTTTTTGTGTTTTTTGTGGGACCTGGAAATAAGACGGAGATAGTTTATGCTTAAAGGTACTAATTGAAAACATATCGATTCCAATACGAAATACGGGAAGAGGAATTGGCAAAATAAGACTCTTTAGAATAATAACTTTTAAACTACCTGGTACACTAGCTTGTTCCAATAATGACCCCGAACCCTTGAGGTGTTCTTGCACTGAACTTTTCTGAATCTGCATACTCCCAATGGCATATTTGCTGAACTTTACCTCCAATGGACATCAAGTCACATGTCAAGTAGTAGTGGTTGGAATCTACTGTCTTTTAACCCTTCTAGTCTTTGACCCTCCAAATCCCTTTGAAATTTTTAACACTTAGAGTTCACATACTAATGTATATAAGGCAGTGATGTAGTCCAGACCATCACAAGACCCTGCAAGACCATCACAAGACCTTCAGTCTTAATTCAAGTCTTAAACTATTCAAATGAACTGTAATAAAAGCATTCCTTTGTCATGGGTTATGCCTGTTACTTGTGCCTGTAACAAGCTGGTCTTGTGCCTGGTCTCGCCTACATCACTGATGTAAGGGGGCACTCCTAAAAACTTCATGCTCTAATAGGGTTGAAAAAAACTTTCGTGATTTGAAGGCGAGTATTGTGGACCCTTGAAAACACTCCAAAGGGATTTGCTGTGAAAGAGGGGACACTATATAGGGATCCTGTCAGCACTATAGGTTGCTATTAAGGACATGGTGAATGTTTTGATGCTCTGGTGTGTGGTTTCCTTGTTGAGTAAACTCGACATTGGTAAGCAACATGGGTGCTGTGGCCTGTGGAGTAAACTCAAACTTGGGGAGGAAAGGGTTGAAGAATATTTGATTTTGGAAAATGGCACCAATGAGGACCAGTATCAAGTACCTTTAACCCTAACCCCTTGGGCAACTTTACTAGAAAGTATCCTGAATCCACCTATTTTGTCATGCACAAAAAGTTTGTTTTGGTGAGTGCTCAATATGGAGGTATCAGAATCCATCAAAATCCTGCAGTACTGCTAGGCTTACAATCCTCAAAATCCCCCAGTTTTCCATATGGAGGTATCCTGAATCCGCCGAAATCCTCCAAAACAGGGGTATGGAATTTGATGGATTCAGGTAGGTCAGGGGTTTAATACGATTCATTTTATGAACACAAAAACTATTTCAGCAGCAATCTTACTTTTCTTTATCTTTCTTGTGTTTGTTCTCCTTTTCCCTTTCCCTTTCCTTCTCCTTGCCCTTGTCATTCCTTCGGGATTCCTCAACGATCTCTCTTCCCCTCGGTCCCCTCTCTTCCCTCTGCGGCCGTCCTCCGACTCGCCCAGCTAATCGACCTCTCTGGCGGTCGACGCCGTTGTCTCCGTCGCGAGGCCTTGCGTGATCATCAGCCAATGCTTCACTTCGCCTTCTCAGCCGAGGTTCGCCATGTCTGTACACAACCAAAAAATCCCATGCTAACTTTCAGTGTCTGTCAGTGTGTATATTTAGGAGCCTAGTGCCTCCTGAACAATGATATTGACCAACTGGGAGCCTGCCAACATAGGGCAAGACAACTCAATAGGTCTCCTGTCAATTTGATCTACACTGATTAACCTCTTGAATATGAACGACAGCCACAGTTTGTAAAAGACCACCTGGCCAGTTAAAGTCTGTAGGCGCATTCCTGTATGTACTTCAATCCATTCATGTTTTAAATATATTGCTCCTGAATGGGAGTGTAATGAATAGATGGAGCTTTTTCAAACAAGGCCTTCATTCACACGGAAGGGGGCTCCAAATGCGATAAATAGGACCACTCTATTGTTTGCATTTTTACTTAGCTGCACAGCCCGCTCTTGGCAAACGAGCACCTTATCAATAACAGCCAGAGGCAAGGGGTAATTTAACTCTTGTCAATTTCCTTTGTGGTCTATTTGCTGTCAGTTTTTAGAGTTTAATATGTGCCAAAATAATTGGTCACAACAACTGTGACAATCCAAATGAAGTACTTTATGGTCATTCTTGTCAGTTTGGCAACTAAACCCTACTGTTGGACAACCTAAGTTTTAATGGTGAGGGCAATCAACTAAGGGCAGACACCAGAAATACACAGACCGTTCGCACGCGTCCGGACGGGTTCCTTCCCGTTCTGAACGGCCTCCGTTCCTTCCCCGTGCCGAACAGCCTTTCGAACGCGTTCCTTGGAAAGCTTGTATGAGAGTGTATTGTTATGTTAATAGGCCGTTCCTTTGCGTGCGTGAACGGGTCATCACAAAGAAGATCCGAAGTGCATGATGCTTGGGGAAAAACTCTGTACCGAATTTAGCTTGGAATTAAATCTGATTTGTGATTTGTAATTTGAAAACCGGACTGCCATTAAATACCGGGTCATACACCTTCCAGTTTTTTATAGCCAGTAGGCCTATTGTCACAGTTCTTTTTCGCAGCGTTCAAATTCCTCAGTGAAATATCACAAAGGCCTATGCCTAACATTTCAGTCCAATCATGAAGCTAGCCTGAAAAAAATCTTCCTTGTCAAAGTTGTCATTGGTCATATCATGGAGCTATAAATAGCTCCATGGTTATATTGTCGCAGGCCTTTATCAACAAAGGCGCTGACTCAAAGAATTTTCCCTGACCCACTTATCTCCGAAAAAAGATACCGGTAGATCGTATTACTTATGTTGTCAGTCGGCTGTCAATCATTGACTGGAAAGCTCTTCCGAGAATTTTTTATTTGTTTTTAAATCACTCAGTAATTTTATTATCCGGATGAATTTATTCCGCTCTTGGTCCCAACCGTAAATCAACCTGCTGTTATTCACAAGAATCCTAGTCTAATGCCAAGTGAGCAAACTTTACGAAGAATTTGTTTTTCTCTTCTCGTTTGAAATGGTCTGAAACAAATCCACTGCCTAGTAAATTCCCAAATTCCCTCATTATCTAATTAAAGAAATTCTATGGGTAACAGCGCTTATTATCTGGTTGTCTTGAATTCACTAACTAGTCCATCCGGAAACAAGACCAAAAAATGAAGCATTGCTTATTGCTTGCATCATCTACTAATTTAAACAATCTGAAAATCTTTTTCTAAAATTTACGGAACTCCCAAACACGTTCTCAGCAGATTTCAGGAGGAAATTTAATCGATTTATGTCCAGATTTTTTTTAATCTAACAAAATCTCCTACCTATGTCATTAAATTAACAGGCCTTTGAAAAATGCTTCCCAATAAATGGCCATTTTAAGATAAGAATAAAATTTGTTGCATTATGATATTCATCTTCCTGTATAGTGCAGAAACCTCCGCTGGAGTATACTCGCGCACGTTATTATATCTGGTGTTATCTTCGGTGTATATGAAAAAAAAGAAAATTCTGAGCCCCGGAGCATATATTACGTACCCTTCAGTAAATAAACTGTGGAAGACTTCTAGGTTACTTGAGAAATGGACCTATCAATGAATTTCAAATGTTTTAATCAGAGCCGAAAAAAATAAATATTTTTAAAGGTTATACTTCTAATTACTATTGTTAACATTGTTATAACAGTATTTTTATGACGTTGGTAGACAGATGGTATAAGTTAAACATGAATATGTATGAAGCTATACACGTACGTCACAAGCTAATTGTCTAGGCAATATTGTTACTATGGACATGCCGTCAGATCTGAAATTCCCATGTTTGGGCGGTCCCCTGGAATGTTAGCATCACCTCATTGGTGAAGTAATATCGTCGTTATAACGACTTGACTGTTTTGCGCTAGGAAGAGTTTCTACACATATTCTTGGCTATGAGCCAAACTGCCTACGTCTGTCTTTTGACGCGCCAAGACGATTGTTTAGAGTTAAGTTGCCAACGGCTGTTTAGTGTGCTAACTCGGCTTAGACTTAGGAAGGAATTTTCAATATTTTGTTTCATACCACGTTCATAATTTAATCAAAGAAAGTAAGAATGATTGCAGATGTTAAAGTAACATAAATCATCCAAGTATAATTCGTATTATGTTTGCCTCTGGTACTGCAGTTTTTTTAGTTTTAATTCTGTGCAACTAGTGGGGTATTCTGAAAAATGGAATAATCACATTGTCAGGGTCCACTTGATAATGTATTTAATACACAGTACACACTTTACTGAATCTGTTTTGTTTATTTATTATCAGATACTGCCACTAGTGCCAGCTTAGGTGTTTTATGCTAAAATGTCGACACATTAAAATCTTCATAAACGATGCAAAAATTAACTGGATATGTTTTAAGCTCAACAAAGAAATTTGGCAAAAGTACATGTACATCGTTCAGCCAATCATAGTAATCTGATCAGAAATCATGTTCACACTTTCAAATTCTTTTTCAGGAAGGTTGTATACGTAAAGCCAGCGTCAAAATCATAAAAAAAATAGATTGTTTACTAATGCTGATATTAGTGATAATCCTGATAATAACGGAAGGCTTCGAAATAGTAAAATGGAATGGTAAAATAATTGGAAGTGTCATAATAACCACAACTCCTATTGTCAAGAACGAACGAGTCCGTGCCCCTACAATGTAGTACCGGTATATTAAACCATAGAGCTCTATGGTATAACTGAGCATAGGCCGACAAACTGTAGTCATGTAGGCTGTAACATCTGTTGGGGTTCTTGGCTTGACACTCAATGTCACGAGTCGAGTCCATTGCAAGTTTCATCAGCCAGTCGTGACGGTGCAGCATTGTTTGCAACTACAGAGCTCAAAATCCGCCTGCAAATTCACAGGCACAAGGAAACGGGAGAGATCGAGAAGGTGCGTGGCGCACGCTGCGCGCTGTTCACGTATCGTTCATGTATCGCCCGGTAGCATGATGACCGTACAGCGTGCGGGCAGCATGCACAGCATGAGCAGCCCCACACTGTACAAATGTATGGTACTGTACTTTATGCATCTAGCACAGTGCATACGCACAGCGCATAGGGCCAGCCGGCCCAGAACATGTACAATGTACATGTACGTACAATGGGGCGCACGCTCTTGGTGCGTGATACGAGTTCATTGCTTTCTATTTGGTTGCCCTACATAAAATTCCTGCAGATAACAAAAGTTACAAACCATAACCAGCGAAACTTACGATGTGCTCAATGAAATTTTTGATTAACGTGCATTGATAGCATGTAGCTAGGTCCATGTCCAGTGAGGTTCATCCCTGTGCCTTCCTCAAATGTCTTACATCAACTTGACCCGAAACTGAAACAGCCGTCAGCACGTGTTGCAAGTCTCGGAGTCATCCTGGGAATTTCCCACGCACAGGTAAACCAGACAGAGCAGAAACTCGCCGTTCCCAGGCAACATAATTACCATGGCAACAGAAGAATTTGATATTTACCAGTGTTGAAAATGTAATTTTTGTCAACTACATTTTCCTGGGAATATTTCGACAAATATAATACAATTAACTGTTTATGGAAACTGATTTGAAACAACGGACAGTGTAGGCCTACATGTACGTACCTAACCCCCCAACCTAAAAAAGTAAAATTGCGCCATATTTTGAAGACGGATTCAGGATCAAAGAAAATGTTATTCCCATTACTAGAATTGTCATCCTCTCAAAACAATGCTGGATAGAATACACAATGTCAAACCCTCAGTTCCCCTTTCCGTCTGTATCCAACAGTCCCAACACCGGATAAATTACCCCCAACAATCAAGGGGAGCCCGTGAAGAAAGAAACTATACTGAAATTTGTTGCACGCGCCCAGCCCAATTGGGAGGCGCAACACGGAACCATTGACCAATGAAAATAAATACTATACGGCACGCAAAAAACAATTAAGCGAAGCTGGCATTACTTTTAATTCAACCGTAACTTGAGAAACAAAAAATGATACTTTAAGAGTGAACAATGGGCTGCATACAAACCCTGGGCTGGAGTCAGCGTAAGTTTCGCAAGGGCAAAAAAAATCCGCTGAATCCTTTACCTGAAACCCTCCAATTATTAAAACAAAATGTACCCGGGTTAGATTACATTGAAGTATTAACATAACTGCTCACAAACATCGACACAGTAAAAACAAAATAAGTTAGTTTACAAAAATCGTTTAGCTAGATTTCCGATGTGTATGGGAAAAAAGTGTGAAATTTCTCAACTATTTTCGGCATGGGCAGTTTTTGTTTTGTTTTAGTATTTTTCCCCATGGCAAAAGTGACACGTATTTATCCCTTATCTTATTTCATTTATGCATTTATTTTGACGGAAATTCTGGGGTCTTCGTGTCTTCCAAACCCGGTCGGCACCGTTGGGAAAAATGGGGAAATATAATCATTTTCCCGATGGCGGTGTTTGCCAAGGACTGCCCGTATTTTCTGGCCATTCCTGCAGCGACGATTGGACACGTTTTTCTTCGCATACTTTTAGTGCCACAGGAGAATGTAGCGGTGCACAAACCGTGACGGGCCTTTTGTTGTAAAGGAACGCGTGCAGAACGGGGGGCCGTGAGCACGCGTGCAGAACGGGTGAGAGAGAACAAAAGATTGCGTTCCTGCCGTCCGGACGCGTGCGAACGGTCTGTGTATTTCTGGTGTCTGCCCTAATCTTAACCCTAACCCCTGTGGCACTTTGACCTGTCAAAATCCAACACATTCTTCGTAATTAGACAAATTGGGGCATCATAGCTCCATGTAAAGTAATGGTGCCATGGCTGTACAGTCCTGAACCCATCAAAATACAGCACAACATGGTGTTGGGTTTTGCTGGGATGTTTAGGGTTTATTCATCCCATTGTACATTACTGCAAATATTGTAATTACTTGTATCATAAATATGCAATCATTTCACCTGATTTCTGGCCTGGCAGGTTGTAGGACAGCTCCCCTCTCCCATCGGTCATCATGGGATCCAAGACTGGCCCGGCGTGCCCCTCTGGTCTGCCATGGGTCTGCCGCTAGGTTGCCCATTCTCTTTTGCTCCTCGGCACGCCAGTGAGGCGGCGTAACACTCCGGGAGCGGGAACGAGATGGAGTACGATAACGCTAAGAAAAGAAGGATACAGCTTGGCTTATAAATCCTAAATTAATATGTTTCTATTTTTTTACAATTCCACTTTGATTTTAAACCATTTAATTAACACTTCAAAGCATTTCAGCAAGCTTTAATGACCTGTTAATATGAATATTGATATATGATATCTTTTCTATCATCAGTGTGTATTATATATTCAGCATATGTCCTTAGCCCATTAAGTACCATACATTTTTCATAGTTGACTAGGCTTGGGTGACTTCAAGATTTTGGAGTCGACCCTGACGGAGCAGGAAAATGGAAAGAAAAAAAATGGAATTCTGATCTTATAGAGTCATCCTCACAGCCGTGGATATCAAAGGCGTGGATATCAAAGGCGTGGGGTCTGAAGGCGTGGGGTCTGAAGTTATGTGACACAGCCCAGGATATCTAGGGTACGAGACTGAGGTGTACAAGAAAGAGAACGTCATCAAAGGGAAGGGTACTACTCACCAAGATCCCCCTTCCTTTGACTTTGCGGCCGGAGCGGGACCGTGCTGGATTCATCCTACGCATACGCTGGTTCCTATGGAAATCAATGTTACCAATGAAAATGTCAGGATAGTTAGGATCTTGTTTTTTGTTATCGTTGGACAAACACACAATGCTTTTAAACTCCTTTTCAAACAAGGTGATCCACGGATCACACGTGTCGCCTTTTTTTTTGGTAACTGCATCTAAGTTTCAACTTTTCAAATGAGAACAATTTTACATTTTCCGCCTATTTTACCACTTGACCTGAAATGACCTTTGGCATTGATATGTGACCTTTATCACATAAATGTTTCCATGTTACATCTTTGGCTGAAGTGTGATTGTAATTGGAATTCAACTTTTCAAATGAGGCTAATTTTACATTTTAAGCCAATTTATAACGTGCCTTCAATGACCTTTGACCTCAGTAAGTGACCTTTCACATCACCATCATATGACAGTTAACATAATGCACTTATGACCAAAGTTTGACTGCAATTGGAATTAAACTTTTCATACGTGACCCAATTATTTCTGAAACTAACCAAAATGCCACATACATACATACATACATACCGACATACTAATGACCTAATGACCCCTACATGACTTGACCTCAGCATTCCGAAGAAGAATTGCCTCTTGCCACCTAAGGGTCACTGCATATAAGTTTCATCAAAATCCATGAAAGCATGTAGATGCTATAAACTTTCTCCCAAAAACTTGACCTGAAACTTTAGCAAACGGAGCTACGGTCATATAGAATTTAAGACTGGTAAGTGTCCCCCTAAAACATTCGCTTAGGCGACACATAAACAACTGTTGCAAATAATGTTGCAAATTATTACAAATAAACAAGTTTAGCTAAACAGACCTGCAGATTGAATTTTACCCCGATTTAAGTAACTATTTCAAAGAGATAAATTATTTCTTATGATAGAAAACTACCATAAGAAACTATTTTTAAAAACATTTGTAAACGAACAAAAAGAGAAAACAGGGCACATAGAGAAATGGTGCATTGACAAAAAGTAAATAAGAAAGAAAACAGAGGAAGAATAAACAAACACGAAACGAACAAAACAGCATAAGTGAATAAAATTGCAACATGCAAAGATACTGTTATGACACAAATGGCTTCCCCAAGGCATTCGCTAAATCTTGGGATCACTTTCGTCATGTTTTATAACGTGTAACAATAGAAAAGTATGTAGGTATACTGCACAGTGTTGGATTTTGACAGGTTGAGGACACTTCCTAGTAAAAATGTACATAAGTACAAATTCTTTGCTTATCCATAAAATAGGTTAACCATTAGCACAGGATTTTCTGCTGCAGTTATGGTAAGCAGATATTGAAGTACTTGGAAGGACCGTGTACTTACACATTGTCGTTGCCGGGGCTTCTGCGTAACAGGAACACGTTAGTTGGGACGTCAGGAATCTGTTCCGGATCAATGGTCACGTTGGATGACAGCTCACTCTGATACGTTGGTGGTTTCCTCTCTTCCTTCACACTGAAATCATTTTACAAACACGACAATGCTCATATTTATCTCTTTAATGCAAAAAACAACAAACATTACTTGGTACGAAGCTGGCCATGTTCTATTAGGCATAGTAACTCTTAACAATTACCCTATCAGCATTCATAAGGCCCCAAAAAAATAGTTCTGCTTCCGATTACATGGCACTTGAAAATAGGCTAGGTAGGTAGGTTAATTATTTTTGGCATTTTTTTTGTGCTGATTATATGTAGTTGTCTACATGTAGTCAAGGTTTAAAGGTAGTAATAAAACAGCATTTATGTTTTTTGTTGTTTTTGTTGTTTTTTCCCCCAAAACAAATTTGGGTCAGAGCCGTTAAAATAGGGTAGGTCGGGTATTAACCTGAAGCAGAACAATTTTTTTTGGGCCTAAGCATTATCCAATCATAGCATCCATTGAATATCACGTGACATTCTAAATCTTAGACAAACAAAAACATCCAAATGCGTGTGAATGTTGTTCATTGAAACACAACACGTGAATGCATGTAGAATGCATATGTGATTCAACTACAAGTATAATGTGGACCGTAAATTCATGCACATAAACACGATGAGTAAAGTTGTCTCGGACAAATCCAAGACAACTCCGGTCAGAGATTCGGACAACAAATGCTTCCCGAGCCCTTGGGCATGCATCGCGCTGTTGTACGCTATATTGCGAGTGCTGCACGTAGTAGGCAAAGTTGTCTAGGAACTCACAAACGGGAGGTCAATTGTTGACTGTTGTATTGTGGGATTGTTTTCATGCAGGACCAATGCTGAAGTTGAGGACGCCATTTTCCCACATCCCAGCAGTCAACAATAAACCTATTCTATTAATACTATGCAAATCCCACATGACCTAGGTCGCAAGAGAACTGAGGTCAGAGGTTATTCCAGAGGTTAAATATTACATCTTGATAATAGTGCAAAAGACAAAAGCTGCAACATAGTCTGGGATATGAATGTATTCATCTTGATGTAAATATTAATTACTAATGAGGCAAGACAACAGATGCAAAATAGCATTTGATGCATGGCATGATTTGATTAAGTTCAGTGGGTCCCAAACAAAGTTGGTTATGACCTACTTGATTTACAAGACAAATGTTACAGATGACATGCAATGTCGTATTTCTGTGGAGTAAAAGATTTAACAGATTTTTACCATATAAAGACATGATATAACAATGTTTGGGAAACCACACTTGTCACACACTATGCTTCACAACTGAAGACATATTGTACAATGTGGTGTTACAACAAAAAGATATTTCCAGATACCTTTCCTCTCGTTTGCCTTTCTTCGGTTCCCTTTCCTTCTTCTTTTTCTCCTTCTCATCTTCACTCTCCGAGGACGATTCGGAGGAGCTCTCCTCCGAGGAGGAATCTTCGTCTGATAAAACCGGTTTCTTCTTGCGTTTGGGCTCTGAAAATTCATCAAATCAAAATCAAAATTTCAGGTACGCCTTTGCCAAGCCTATCACAAACTTATTTTCTCTTTCTGTTATGCACTAAGTGAATATGTATTATAAAGTATTACTTCATATATGTGATGTGGTACATTGAAATGACCAGAAAGTTGGTGCATGCTCTGACAATTTTAATTCCATGGATTTCCCCCAATAAAGAATTATGAAAGAAAACTTTTTTTTAACGAAAAAAACACCGACAACAATCGGCAATCTATATTGTCTGCCTTTATTATGTCCTACACAAGACGACAGCCCTATATACTCATACTGAATGAATAGAGTGTCCTCTCCTTATTTCAAAAATTGGAACTTATTAATTCTGCTGCTTGTCAAATTTTTTTTTGTAGACTGTCCTATTGGGAAAGCTCGTAACTTATGTAATACTAACAAATTAGTAATTCAATTTGATGATTAATCTTTTGTTTAGGGTACCACTGTCAAACAGCAAGGACATAGCATCTTTAACCCCTTGAGTACGGTTATTGTATAAGGCGTCGGGGCCCCGGGGCGGCCTGTGCAGCCAAGCGAAATGGCCACAATGTGCTTGTGCAGTCAAGCGTAACATACACAATAATCCAACAATGGATTAAAACTGCACCAATAGCGGCAAATGGCGTCATCCGGCCTGATGCCAGTTTTTTTTGTGCCATATGGCGTCATCCGTACGCAAGGGGTTAAAGCTAGTAACCTGTATTTTTAGTGTATACCATAATTTCAATTCTGAAATTTTACAACAGTACATTCATTTTGTTGTGCCAGGTCACATAGTATGCAGTGGTAATCCCCACCCCCACAAATCTCCCAACTCCCAGGCAAGGCCTGTGGCTTGAACGCCCCCATGTAAAACTTCAGGAAACAACCGAGGTCGCAATTTTGCAACATTTATTCCACAAAGCCAAATCACCTACCCTCATTTGCAAGTTGAATTGACCACGCCCCCTTACACACCCCTATGTAATTTAACACAGTACATTTTGTCATTGCTTCAGCACGGTGAACATCAAATTACTAATGTTATGCAAGTTTTATCACAAGCTGCATTTGTGATTCTATCATGCAAGGTCAATCGTATTTCCTCTCCCTGAAGAGCGCCCCCTACCAAACGAGGCAAAAGGTGGAGTACCTTTAGCTTTTATCTTCAGGACCAGCTCGCCGCAGTTGGCCACACGGACATCGGCAGAGGGGCGGCTCTTGTTGTCAACCCTCTGGTTCTCAATTTCCTGCACGACCTCTGACCCCAGCAGCACTTGGCCAAATACGTTGTGAATTCTGAAGAAAATAAATAAATAATTTTTTAATCATTTATCAGTGATCAAGTTTTTCAGTAAATGGTATTGCTTTCCTGGGGGGGGGGAAGTGACAGAAAAGAGTAAACAATTCCTATTTGAAACCAACCTCGTACCCAAGGCGTTCACGCAGTATGCTACCACCTACCATACTCCTGCCCAGGGCCCATTTTCATGAAGCTGTTAAGCACACAAATGTGCTTAGCATGCAAATGCTTCCTTGATAAAAACTGGATTGCCAACCAGATTTCCATGTGTGGAATATTGCTTTTGACTGGCATTCAGCTGTTGCTTGCTTAGCATGAAAATTACATGGACTTTTGGCTGGTAACCTGTTTTTACTAAGCAAGACATTTTCATGCTAAGCAAATGTTTGTGCTTAACAGCTTTATGAAATTGGGCCCTTGTACTAATTATTACTATATCCAAGAATCTTGGCATTGCATATAAATTATATAGTCTGTATAGTCTGGTACTGCAAGATAGTGTGTGCCTCTGTTAAAGTAAATACAGGGTACCAAACTTCAAGCTACAAAATCCATGCATTGCAGGTACTTCGTGATAACTTTCCAGGTTGTTGCTGGCAAGCCCACTCAAAACGTATGTCAGTACAAGTGGGGTTTCATATAGGAAAATGGAGACAAAAAAAAGAAAAGAAAATAATTCTTCTGACTTTGGACACTTTTTGAGAGTCTTATTTTTTTAAATGTTTTACTCATGCATACATTTTAAGAAAAGTTAATTCATGAAATCATTACAGGTGATTGCGAATTATCAGCTTGTTATTGTGCTAGCCAATCAGAACTAGATGAAGTACTTCCCATCCAGGGTTTACTGTTAGGAATGAGGATGGAAGTAGATCCTGTTGGCAAGGTTGCTGCTGCACAATGTTATATTAACCCTAACATCCTAGGCATTAATTTGGGGTGAAGACCTGTGTACTACGAAATACTACTGTAACACAGTCTCTCTGTCTTTGATGATTGAGTGTATCATGACAGTAGTCAAAATACTTGCAACTACAGAGTACTACTTTTATGTAATACAGTTAAGTTACTGGGTAAATTATATTTGTGTCAATGAATTGGATGGCTAAGATAAAAATTGTATCATCTCTGAAAACCAGTAGTTCATGCTTTGTTTCTGCCTTAGTTGAAAACAGACATACAACAGTAGTAGTACTACATATTACGTACACTATTTGGGGTGAAGTACCAAATACTAAAAATTACTACAGGCATTGCACACAAGTAGGTGGGAGTACTGCATACTACATTTTACTACTAGTAGTAGTATTTTGTAGCTTTAGGTGATGTTAGGGTTAAGGTTACACACAATAGTGTGCAACCAATTTTGTATTAATTAGCCTTGTTTACTGCAGGAGAAAACTTATCCCACGATGTGATATTCTGCAACAATGCCAACATCCACTAAATTGCAATGAACATTAAAGACTCACCCATCAAGATGTGGTGCAGGCTTGGTCGTGCTGTATCACCAAAGGCATGGCACATCACAGGTTCAAAACGAAGACAAGTTATCAGGAAAAGAAAATAGGAATTTTCATTCGTCAATACATGATGAAACACAACTTGTGGAATTCTGGAAATAAATAGCGATTAGTACATATTCAGCATGCAAAGGAACATTTTCTACAATTCAAAGAGAATATTGAGCTGTACTATTGAGGGAAGGATCGTATGGATGCCTCCAAAATCCAGCTATTCCTATAAATTCTTCCAACTTTTTGTGAGAGCAATCCATTCACAGCGGCTACAGTAAGCCATTAAAAGTGGCTTTACTTTCCCTATTCCAAATAGAAAGTCAGTGTAAGTAACTTAATGTCAAATTCTCTTCACAAAAGCTGTGGTCAGGGTCCCATACAGCATTATGCAGGTTAAACAAAAGTCGCTGCCGAGTTGGAAACAACAGAAGGAACTGTTTTCAAACAGTGGCCCATTCCTATGTCTTCTACTGCAATCAAATTTTGGAACTATTCTGTATTAAAACCCTCCTGTTCTCAGGGCCAAAATCGACCCAGCTACTGTACAGATCAAAACCTATCAAATGTCAGATTGAAACACACACAAACTGTGAGAGTTGGTGTTAAGAGTTTTTGATAGGCTGTGATAGTAATAAATATAGGAGGGTTAAAAAGGCAATAATTCAAGAATTATGACTAGCCGAAATTCACGTTTCCTATATTCACTAAAACTGCACTGTGAGGTTGTCATATAAAAGGACACTGAGAATTTGCATACAAATACACTGTCAAGAATTTTGAAAAGGGGTTCAAATATGGAACAATTTTGAGGTAACGTATTCAAGAGGTTCTTTATGAGAAATGATGAGTAAATGGGAACCAAATAGAAGACGCACACTTGCCCGAACAGGTTTGGGATAAATCTGCAAAAACGAAAATCTGAATCAAAATATAGCCGATTAAAAAATAGGTACGTAATACTTTTGGTGAGATAACCAGCTATGATGTCATGAATACAACTTACAAGATACATCAAATATTTATTTATATCAAGTTCTACCTAGGCTTAACTCAGAACACACTGGCCATGTGCATCTGAAATTCAGACGCACGCAATACTTTTACAGACCAATTACCTTCATTTGCAGCTGGAATAGAGGTTTTTTTTCTGCAAAACAGTAATTCAACACAAAAACAGCAAAATAGAAACCATCACTAATGAGATTTAGTGAACATTTAATGGTACACACGATAATACAACAGTTAAAGGTCGATGACATCCGTTTGTCATCTGACAAATGCTGCTAATATTGCAAGAGATATTGGATAAGAACTGGTATTAATTCTATTTCTCATATTAACAACAACCAATCACAATGTACTTCAAGCTCTTCCAACAATTCCAGGGTTCATGCGTCTGTTTTAGCTAATACTTGTAATTCAGAAAGTTGAATATAACTTTTCTACCTCTTCTGAAGATCCATACAAATAAATCATGTCAGTTTCGGGTTTGGTCACAACTTTTTTTGAAAGCCCTTGGCAAAGTTGACTTGAAAAAAAAAATCATAATTTTTCTCTCTATTTTTGGTGCCTTTACAAGGATTCTCACATGAACCCTGAGCTGTCATCACCTCTTTCTCTACTTCTCTCCATCGTATCTTTTCACCCATCATTAATTTTAACTCTCTCCCATCTCATTATCCACACCTTCATCAACAGACCGATCCCAAGCCCTGACCAATGGTATCAACCACAATCAATAACAAAGTAAAAACTGATGCAACTATTTCAATACGGGAGGGGAAAACTTCGGCAATTTTTTGGGACCAATGCCACAAAGATTAGAGCTGGATTTACGTTTTGTGGAGCAACTGCCCCTCTCTTACGATGAGACAAAGCCGAAATGCAAAATCACAGCGGTAATTAGAGGTTGCCCTTGAGGTTTTACGCATTTTTACCAGAGAGTTCTCATGACGGAATTTCAACCAGAGAATCATGGGAAAGAATAAAAACACAGTGTTGCCCAAAATGTTGACCAGTGTTATTAATTAATAATCGTCCTTAAGTTTTAATACTGACCAGTAGTTGGCCAGAAATTCATGACCGTTATAACGAGTCTCTGTCATCGCACAGGGCTTCTGTGATTGCACATAAACAGAATTAGACTCGCCTTTGCAAAAGCTTGCCTGAAAGGACGTATTCTTCACCACTGCATCACAAATAGCGGCGTGGGATCAGTTAATTCTCATTCCTCACATGACCCACATGTACTGCTTCTCAAGTCTGTTTCAACCGCACCCTTCCCTACACCCTTCCCCACCCCCACCCTAAATCAACTGAAATACTTACATGAAGAACTGGGACCCATTTGTATCCTTGCCACGATTGGCCATGGATAGCAAAAATGGCTTGTCATGTTTCAGATCAAAATTTTCATCTGTGAGATGAAAACAAAAAAAAATCATTAAATCAAATGCATAATTATTGGTCATAGCGACATAAAAAAAGGCTACTGTGTTGTCTGTTTCAAGCAAGTGTCAACTATTGAGGTTGCTGTGTGTCTCAGCAATGATTATCCAGTATGGCTAGGAACAAATTATTCCATTAGACACTTACATTTTACTGATGGCATTTCACATGGCCATGTTTGAGCCTGACAACTCGCAGTTAAGGTGACCGATTTTTATGACTGAATGAGCACCTTTAGCGAATGTCACTGACAGAAATATGCCACAGTAAGGGCTTGTGACAGAAAATGCTGCAAAGTGCCAACATTTGGAAGTAATTTTCATTTTGAAGGACCATAAGTGCTTAAAGGGAGTCAATTCCGTTGTAAAATACCATTTCTGTCCATCTTCCATTCCGCTACTTGCTTGCCACTGATTAAATGTGATTTCATTTTTTGGTTTTAGTCAAGAATTTGTCTACATCCTAAGCTGAAATGTATTCAATTTTGCCAAATTTTTAATGTTTACGACCCAACAGATAGAAAGCCTCACAGACTTGCACAAATGTTAACTTGCTGTTAGAAAAGTTGGCCTAATAAAACAGCATAGTGTTGACATCTTCTAAAAATCTATTATTCTAGAATGTATTTGATCAAAGCTAGAAAAGAATTTTTTTCGTCTACAAAAACTATTACACTATACAGATTACGGACAGGGAACGGAAAAATATAACAGATATTTATTGGCAAAGGATGAGAAATATTCATCTCTCAGAAACATTAGCCGAGGAAAATGCACTCCAAAATGTAGTACAATTCAAAACACTCGGCATTTTTCTGTAATGTTACATGTGTTCAACAGTTCCATCCACCACAAACATTTTGTAGAATTTTTTCCACATTTTCAAGATGTTGGCATCAGTAGTAATCAACATAAACAATTATCTGTACATCGTAGAAACACCTGGGCCCAATTCATGGCTCTGCTAACCACAGCTTTCCGCGCTTACGATCACCATTTTGCGCTAACAGCGCTAGCGGAAAAAATCTGCACTAACCCTGTAAGCACAGAATCCTTAGTTACGGGATGTATGCATGCTCAGGAGCCAAAATTCCCCGCTAACGCGTGAAATACGCTTGCCGTAAGCACAGAATTTTCTGCTACAGTAAGCGGGGATTTTTCGCTAACAGTAAGCAGAGCCATGAAATTGGGCCCTGCTAAACAACCATTCTTGCCTCCAGTTTTCATGAGTGTCTCATAAGGCAGTAAGGATGGGAATTTACGTTAAATTTGATAAACATTTAGCAAACATTTCCCATAGCATTTAAACGTTTAGTTAACACTTCAAAAAGGCTGCCACCCATCCCAGTATTTGTGCGGTAACTGCGGTCACGTGACAGACTCAGAATTGTTTGAAAACTCGGTATTTTAATCAGAATAGGAGAGGCGCCATCCGCGCGGCGAGCGTTGATCTTAGCCCAGCGGCGTATTGAAAACATCAAACAAAAACAATTGTATACACTGTATCATTGACACAATAGATAGTTGCCAGCCATTGAGAGATGTATTAATTAAACTTCTTCGAATGTGATCAAGTACTAAGGGCGTTTTTAATGCTTTGTAAGTTAAATTGATTTACAAACATCGTAGATTCTTTGTAAATACAACTGGAAGGTAGATTGCGTAAATACAGGGTCCCATTTTTGAAATTTGAGTTCCGTTTAAACGTTTAGTAAAATTTCTAAAAGGATTTGAATTTTTTTCGTTTAAACGTGTAAACATCCCATCCTTATCAGGCAACCAGTCCAAAAGACGAGTGGACAGGCAAAAGATGAACTGGACATGTTTGGACAAGCACTTTGTTGTTGCAGAAATGCAAAAGCAATACAAAAATTGTACGGTTTTTCTTCCAAACCAGTAGGTACAATAGAAACACAGGCTCAGGTAACAGCAATTTGGCTGGGAGTGGACAGGTAGTCTTTATCTTCGCTGAAACATCCTATGTCAAACTCTGGTTTTAACCTCTTAACCCCTTGCGTACGGATGCCGCAAATGTGCGCAAAAAAAACAGTGCCACCAGGCCGGATGACGCAATTGTCCACCGTTTGTGCAGTTTCAATCAATTGTTGGATTATTGTGTATACGTTACGCTTGACTGCACAAACACATTGTAGCAGTTCGCTTGGCTGCCATAACCACCGCGGCACCCCGACGTCTGAAGTAAAATACCGTACTCAAGGGGTTAAATACGGATGGCGACCATAGCCACGGTTTGAACAAGATTACCTGGCTGGTTGTCTACAGGTGCAATCAATTCATTTTTGAATTATGTTGTTCTTGAATGGGAGTATAATGAATAGATTGAGCTTTTTCAAACAAAGCTTTCATTCACACGAAAAGGGGGGGGGGGGGTCCCAGTGCGATGAATAGAAAAAACTCTATTCAGTGTGGTGACTTTTGTTTGCGTTTACGCTTGGCTGCAAATCCCAGATTCTGGCATACCAGCACCCCATCAATAACAGCCGGACACAAGGGTGAAAGCAACTTAATTTTCAGAGACACTTTTCACCTACAATTCTGAAGGGTTGTTATGTAGTTCAATTCACCTGTAGTGACCCATAACCCCTTGAAGCAGGCTGACGTCTATAGATGTCTATACAGGAATTCGCCGACGCCATTTTTACAGTGGGTACGCGCTCGCGTGCAGGTTGCGCGCGTTCTTTAATTTCAGTCACGCGCGCATTTTGGCAAGTTGTAAACACCCTGTTGGTCGAAGCTGCGTCGAGCGCGTGCGTCTAACACGCACGCGAGCGCCTCGCCACCACAGTAAATGCTTCTAATTTTGGTCGCCGGATTCGTCTATAGATGTCTATAGATGTCGGAGGCCGGATGACGTCTATACACGCATTCTCTGCATTTTCAATGCATTGTTGGGTTATTGCCTGTGTTATGCTTGGCTACACAAACCTCTTGTTATATCTGTCCGTTCCTCTGTGACAGGTTTAATCTGGGGTGTGCCACGCCGCTGTTGTTAATTAGGTCACCATGGTGTAATAGTGCATGTATATTGTCATGCCACACCGCAGGGTTAAAATGCCACTGAAATTGAAATGTGAAAAATATCCACTGTGGGTGGGGTACTCACCACTAAACGTGCCTCCATAGATGGACTCGCCCCCTGTTCCATTTCCTGTAAGGAAAAAGAACAAGAACACACTCCTTTTAAAAACAAATTCATACAATTGACTATAGAACAACGCAGCTGAAACCAAGTCCTCTCACATCAAATATAACTTAAGGCAGAACTCATGAAAACTTAGACAAACCTAAACTACTTCATAAATGCCTCAGCGAGTTTCACTATCCCTATTGGTCGAGAGCCTGTCACGTGGGTGTGTTTAAACGGTTGTTTAAACACAGCTGGAAGTTCTTTAAACACGGCGCGTCATAACCAGCTGTTCTCAGCCGATATGCAACAGGGAGAGTGTATAGTAGGTGCGCGCACAAGATGTACTGAACTAATGTACTGAACATAATGTAAGACAACGCTAATGCACGCGTATAAAAATGCTGCATCTCGTGCGTGTGCGTACGCGCACGCGACAGACAGACGCGGAACGTCTTCACGCGCTCACAAGGCCGATACGTACGCATGTGTTTTGTACTGAGCAAATGGGAGAAAAAGTGGGGTGAAAAAGCTTTGCATTTTGTCCTTTTTACGGGAGGTTTTTATGAATGGGGATAAAAATGTGATGACCCAGCCTTTACCAGTCAATAATAACCTCGAAGGGTCGTGACCGCTGGTAATGGACGCGAGGTCCATTAACAGCGGTCACGCCCCTTCTCGGTTATTATTGACGTGGTAAAGACCGGTTCATCACACTTTTATCCCCTTAGTGTTTAGCCAGCTTTTATTAGCCTAAATGTTGTACAGTGCATCAACATGCATTTCACCAGAGAGGCCATTTTCAAACTTTAGTCGATAAGTCACCCATACCATGGGCTTTACTAAGGGCATTGCAAGTTTCCTGTACTGGGAAACACTGCATGTAAACAATACTTAAAAACCTGTAGACAATTTAAAACGGAAAGATGCTGCGTCTCTTCTTTTTGTACGCGTTACTGCAAAACATAAATTTTCCAATTTAACTACTAGTTTGTTAGCATTAGATAAGTAATGAGCTTTTCAATGAGACAAAAAATAAAACTATTTCTGTTGCTTTCTTTCTCGTTTCATGTCTTTTGCTTTTACTGTATGTAAATGTATGATGATGCCTACCTGCACTGAAGTCACCTCCTTGTATGATGAATTCTTTGACTACGCGGTGGATTGGCGTACCCTTGTAATGCAAAGGCTTCTCCGTCACCTTGCCAATACCCTTCTCACCTGTGTGATGGATTCAAAGCACTCAGACAAATTAAACTTTGCACCATTCATTAATTAAATCTAAAATTATTCATACCATAACCCCTTGGGCACGGTATTTTACGGGAGACGTCGGGGTGTTGCAGCGGTTCTGGCAGCAAAGCGAACCGCTACAATGTGTTTGTGCAGTCAAGCATGACATACACAATAATCCAACAATGGATTGAAACTGCACAAACAGCGGCCAATGGGGTCATCCGGCCTGGTGGCACTTTTTTTTGCGCCCTATGGCGTCATCCGTACGCAAGGGGCTAAAATGCCCATAATGCATTTTTTTCTGATGGATTCATGGCACAAGTAAAACCAACCAAAGGAAATTTGTCATCAATTTGTTCTATTCACGGATTCACACATTTGTTTCCCATTTCCTTTTAGTCATAGAGGAAGATTCTGATCAGATCAAAACACCAGGCCCTTCTAACTTGTATCAGGTTTTCCTATTGGTTAAGAAATTCCCCAAGGAATCCAGGGTCGTGCATTCGAACCGGGTACCCGAGTGCCCAACCACTAACATCAGGATCCGGTTCCAGATTATGGAATTGAGTACCCGTAACAGAAATAAAATATTACTTAGTCATTTCTCAGACAATGAAAAAGAAAGTTTTTGAAAATTTTCAAAATGAAAGCCAGGGTACATGGAAAACAAAAGAATTTACATTTATGACGCAGTATACACTTGCATCTTGCTGCATTGATGCACTCATGTGGTAGTATTAACCTGCGGATCTTTATGAACAATATGAACAGCAATTTCCGAGATGTAATTTTTGGGATTGGCTTTCTTGAATGGGTACCTGATTCTCGTACTACCCGTAAATGCACACCTCTAAACGAATCCCCCACCCACAGGAAGAAAGCCTTTGCTTTTTGTGGAACTTTTTACTGAAATTGGGGGGGGGGGGGGGTTGTTAACAAATATGATCAACAAATACTACTGCCACTCTTGTTTTTTTGTTTAAAGACAAAATCTTCACTTTTGGTGCAAAATTATTATTTTCTAACCTGTACAAAGGGCTCGGAAATTCTCACAGGTCAGGGGGCAGATGTCAGTGAAGAGTTCAAAGGTCACACGTCCAGCTGTAAATCAAAGCAAAGATTCCAGAAATGTCATAAACAGTGCACTTAGTGGTATGCCAAGGCATTTTCAAAAGAGATAAAAAAAACGTTCAACAAGGGACTTAAATGACATCAACATTCTGATTTGTAACTCCTAAAAAGATAATAAAACACAATGAACTGATTTGTGAACATTTTTCTCCAACACATTCAATACATATATTTTCATTTTGTGAATAATGATCGATTAACCCTCCTACTATTCTAACTATCACAACCTATCAAAAAACCAACGCCCTTCCTCTCTCATAGCTTGTGTGTTACAACCTTTAACTCGATAGGTTTTGATATACATTGTATAGAGTAGTTGGCTTCATTTTGGCACCGAGAGAGGGAGGGTTAATGACACTGAAATGGGTGTACCAAATTAAATTGCATGAAGTAAACACTGGTAATACTTAACCACCATTGGATTTTTTACCATCGTCTCAGTGAAATTCACAAAACATTAATTTCTAGTGCGAACGCATTAGTTTCATCAATCCTGGCATGAACTGATGCGTCAGGATGTACTGAAGAAGTATCTTACCCAGAGTTCCATTGACAGTGATGTCGAAGAAGCACCGTGGTCGGTGCTTTGCTGCTGATACCACCATCTTTGCTTAGGAGAATCTAAGGAAGACAACAATGGAACGTGAAAAGAAATGTTTCTAAGAAAGATCTTTTAAATCCACAAGACCAAAATAAAATACAATTGTTTTCTTATGGTCAATACTGAAGTGTATGATTAATTGGGGATATTGTGGACAGATTTTACTTTAAAACTCACACCAAAATCTTTCAGGAACAGCAAATCTTGGAAAATTACCATCCATTTGTGTTGAGAATTGTATAAACACATGGCACAACCTTTAATACTGTGACTTTCACAGGAAATTGTTGTGCGATATAAAAGAAATATTGTTTTCTGTGTTGGATGTTCTTGGCACAATATATGGGCATGGTGTTCACATGCTAATTTACAGTTAGTTTATTTCTGCCACTTTTCAACAGATTATGTCAACATCTTGAAATAACACTGTGCCACATGTTTAGACAGTTGTCATCAAGGAAGGCTCGTTATTTTCCAAGAGTTAGCTGTTGCTGACTGATTTTAGTGGGATATTAAAGATACATCTTTCCTATATTGTGTGTCAACTCACCCGCTGGTCCTAGGAAATACTCTTCTTTCAAATATGGCTAATATATTACAGCTTCCACTCCAGTTTGTTTTTTATTAAACCCAAAATTGAATTGTTTCCAGAATTTTCACAAACATGACCAAAACACAAAAAAGGCAATCAAACTTATATCCAATCTGTCACACATGTTGGAACGACAATGGGTATTTGTACATATACATCATCATAAAAACTGTATAAAAGTGCTTATTTTAGGGGGTTTGTACATTCGCAGTGGCTATTGTTACGGCAGCCGTCGTTACGGAACTGCCTAGTTCCCCGACGTAACGGTATTCAACGTCACAATGTTTGCAACAATCGGAAAACGATAACAAAACCTCATTGGGAAAGTCCGAAACGTTTACTTTCCGCCATCTTAAAATGTTAAGTGGAAACAATCACGTGACAACACCGCGGTGCAGGAGTATAATTTAAAATTTGCGCGCGCATACTTTAACTGAAAAAATCCCCACGGGCAAATTTAAAAAATGCCCGTCTTTAAAAATTGCGCTCAACAGGCCTATACTCTCGGTCTGAGCGGGAGTATACTCTCGGTCTGAGCGGGAGTATACTCTCGGTCTGAGCGGGAGTATACTCTCGGTCTGAGCGGGAGTATACTCTCGGTCTGAGCGGGAGTATACTCTCGGTCTGAGCGGGAGTATACTCTCGGTCTGAGCGGGAGTATACTCTCGGTCTGAGCGGGAGTATACTCTCGGTCTGAGCGGGAGTATACTCTCGGTCTGAGCGGGAGTATACTCTCGGTCTGAGCGGGAGTATACTCTCGGTCTGAGCGGGAGTATACTCTCGGTCTGAGCGGGAGTATACTCTCGGTCTGAGCGGGAGTATACTATCGGTCTGAGCGGGAGTATACTCTCGGTCTGAGCGGGAGTTACTTCCAAAAATGTAAGGCTCTCCGTTAGCCTTACAAGGATATGTGATTTTGGTCCCCGTAACTCAATGGGATTTGCAATACGCTCTTGCGATATCATTTACAATGTTCCAGAATTCCACTTTCCCAAACCTTAATCTCCCCAGAAGGTTATCCAATCCCTCCTACATATCTTTTAGACTTTTGCGGCCCATTTGCGGAACATTGAAACGGACAATTTATTGAGTAATGGAGTTTTTACTCACCAAACGACGTATGCAGCCGAGATGAACATGGCGTCGCACAGCTGACTAATGCAGTCCTCCAGACTGCGCATGCGCGAGGATTTTTCGAAGAAATTTGGGGCTCGACCATTTTTTTAAGGGGGGGGGGGGGGGCATCTTGTCTACATCGCGCAACGGTGATGTGTGCATGACGCGCTTTACACATCGTTCTGTGTGTTTGAACATTCGTTCTGTTTTAAAATGAACATTTACGGAATATTTTTGGTGCTGATTAATAGTCGGTATTGCAATATTATAACGTTCAAAATTCGCTGACATTCAGTTTTGCATAAAATAAAAGCTTGCATTGGCAAAACAAAAAAATGACGAAATGCAAAATTTCACTACATTTAAAGTCAATGCAGCTAGGGTAAGTCGTTATAATTTGATTTGTTGCATCATCTATCTAAAAATAGCTACGTGGCTACCCGCCATGACATTTAGACGTATGGGCATAACAAACATTGTCAGGCCAAGGAACAACACTAGGTATAATAGCGCGCCAATAATTAATCACATTGCACACATCACCGTTGCGCGATTGTAGACAAGATGCCCCCCCCCCCCTTAAAAAAATGGTCGAGCCCCAAATTTCTTCGAAAAATCCTCGCGCATGCGCAGTCTGGAGGACTGCATTAGTCAGCTGTGCGACGCCATGTTCATCTCGGCTGCATACGTCGTTTGGTGAGTAAAAACTCCATTACTCAATAAATTGTCCGTTTCAATGTTCCGCAAATGGGCCGCAAAAGTCTAAAAGATATGTAGGAGGGATTGGATAACCTTCTGGGGAGATTAAGGTTTGGGAAAGTGGAATTCTGGAACATTGTAAATGATATCGCAAGAGCGTATTGCAAATCCCATTGAGTTACGGGGACCAAAATCACATATCCTTGTAAGGCTAACGGAGAGCCTTACATTTTTGGAAGTAAGCGGGATCCGGGAGTATACTCTCGGTCTGAGCGGGAGTATACTCTCGGTCTGAGCGGGAGTATACTCTCGGTCTGAGCGGGAGTATACTCTCGGTCTGAGCAGGAGTATACTCTCGGTTACCCTCGGGTCATACTCCTGCCGTTCGTGTGCTCAAGAGTATACTCGTGTTAACACAGTAACACCTTAACACGCTCGAACACACCCATGATTTAGTATGGCGCCATCAGGCGCTGGTCGCAGGGCCAAAATGCAGGCAGCAGAACAACGGTACCAGCAGGAACTAGACTTCTTGTCGTGGGCAGAAAATCAAATTATGTTGAATTTTGACTCATGTTTAACAAGAAAAATACATCGTCAACCGTCCTACGTCTACGTTTTTTTCAAGCACTGAAGAAAGGAGTAAGCATTAATTCGCGACTGATTTCCACTTGACTCGATAAAACTGAACAAAAATGTCAATTCTTTTTGACTGGGAACTCACAAAATTTCTCCGGAGGTGGCGACAAGTTCGACGTTCACGCGTGGTAAGAGCGCCCTCTCCTGCTGGGGCGGCGGGAGGAGCGCGTTGGGTGGGCGTCGTTGTTCGTTAGCCGGCCTTGAGCAAGTTCGGTTGGGAATTGGGCGACAAGAGTGACTAGACTTAACCATAGTCGATCTAGATGTCACCCGAACGCTGCGCGGTTTGACTAGCTAGTGCAACTGGACCAACCTAGCTCCGGACCATGGTTTCTCTAGTCACTCGCGAGTTACGTCACGGTTTCAAGATGGAGGATAGGTTACTGGCATTACTGGGCAAGTTTTGCAAACGTTTACGCTAAATTGTTAGTTTTGTCTAATGATAATAACTCTTTGCAATAAGATAATGAATTATTTATTGCACTAAAGTTAAATAGAGAAACTAAAAGAAATACATAATAGAAAATAAAAATGACGTACCAACATTTGCTTCGTTAACAATTAGCAGACGACATTCTTTACAGTTTGTTGTTTTGCTACACAAACTAGATTTGACGTAGTTGATCGACTAGATCATGGAGGAAGGACTACGTTCGAGTGAAAACAGACCACGCATGCGTGATATAAATCGCAAAATTGACAAAAGGGACTAGATCAGCAACACCCGAACTTGCTCCTTGTTGACATCTTCTGATGGGCTCATACTTTAGGCCACCTAAATAGGAATAAACCCCCCCCCCCCCCCCCCAAAAAAAAAATGTTTGAAAATCGAACTCGGTACTAGCACGTGATCTAAAATCAGACGCAAGCCGCTTGACCAAAACCGGATGTCGGACAACTCGACCGTTGGCCGACTCGACTCGAGACAACTCGACCGTTCAGACAACTCGACCGTTTACCAAGTCGTCCGTTGAGACAAGTCGACTTTGACATGGAGACAACTCGACCGTGCGATGCGTTGTACATGATGTAGCTAGCGGAGCGCGTGGTATTTTCAACACAGGTTGCCCGTCAATGTTTGGGTATTTGCGTGTGCGCGTGGCCCAGAATGGTTCAGAATGTGTGGTATTACCGTGCGCGGGGACCCGGTCGGTGTTTTGTACGGCGACACGGCATGCACGGCGAGCGCGACGCCGGGACCCAGCGCGTGCAAGGCCCGCGAGAGCGACGCGGCATGCACGGTGCACGGCCGCGGGCGGGCAGCCGCACCGGTATTTATCGCCGCACCGATGCGGTGATAGGCCGGTATTCTTAAACATCTTAGTTGATGATGGCCAGTGTAGAGGCTAGTGTACTTCCAAAAATGTAAGGCTTACATTTTTGGAAGTAAGGCTAGTGGATTACAAAATGCAGTTTGTTATCAAAGTGTTATTCTAATCCCTCATCCCGGGTCCCCTGTGTACCCCAGCCCCGTCCAAAACGACAGCGCTGTCCGGCCCATCAACCATGTCACCCCGCAAAAAGAAAACTTCCCGGCCCCGCATATATATCCAATCCCAGCCCCGTGCCACAAAATATAGACCGGCACGACAATTCACGTTACCCGGCCCCCTGTCATGCCTGCGTCCATCCCGGCCCCCTGTGTACCCAAGCCCCGTCCAAAACGACAGCGCTGTCCTGCCCATCAAAAGTCACCCCGTGCCGTTCCTTCCACAACCAATTCCCCTATCTACGAGTCGACTTGTCTCAACGGACGAGTTGTCTCAACGGACGACTTGTCTTCCCATTTGACAAAAAAACGGTCGAGTTGTCTCAACGGTCGAGTTGTCTTGAGTCGAGTCGGCCAACGGTCGAGTTGTCCGAGCCCCCCAAAACCGGCTTAATTTGTGTTTTATCCAACGCTTACATGACATGCTGGAGGAACTATATTCACGTCACGAGCAATTATTAGCAATCAGAAGATGGCAACGAGTCCAGAACTATGGGCAGTATTTCACCGGGACCCAAGTTATTTCTCCATGGTTCAAAACTTCAACTTCCGCTCGGATCGCCAAAAGGTATTAATCTAGGCCTATGAGGGGAAAGGAGAATACAAATATTCTACACGCGAAGAACAAATAAAACCAACATCTCTTCAAAATCCTCTCATACCATGCCAGCGCGCAACTTCAACCGAGTCAAAATTTGCAGTACCTAGGCCGGCCTGACGAATGACCCGAGACGTCGGGGGGGGGGGGGGGGGGGGGGTGTTCGGAACTGCAGTGCATCTGCGCAACCTGAAGTGCTTGACCAACGTCGTACAAATACCGACGGCAATTTTAATGCAAATGAATTTCCCATTTACATATTTGTTAGTTTCTCCATTCATTCAAAATGCACACACCATATTTTTAAACAGTACAGTCGGCACGCGCATATTAATGGTTAAAATGAACTGGGCCAAATAAAAGGTTTGATGATGACTAGTCCGAGTAACTGGGACCCTTTTTCACATGACTACCTTGAGGGGAGCATCTTTGGATGGAAATTTCTCCTAAAAGTTATCGGTTAATCTCCACAAAATTGAACAGAAACTTTAAAAAAATATGAAATATAAGCTTGAATATGATACAACTCTCCAAAGTGTTTGAGACACGCATTTTTCCTGAATTTTGAAAGTTGGCGTATTTATCATTTAGGTCGTTCCTACCTCCATGAAAGTTGATTTACTGATGTGCAACCAGAGCTAGCGTGTATAGTCACCGCTCGTGGACACCGCGCCGGCGACCAGATTCATCTACCGGTAATCAGCTGTGTGTAACCTAATCCACCGTAACGTGCTCTGCGGTCAGCTAAATAGGCCGAAAAACATGCAAGCTGAACTCTGCAGTGAACAAGGAGATTCGTTCACCCCCCCCCCCCCCCCCCCCCTTCCTTCTCTCTCCCTGTATGTCCTCAGCAAGTCAGCGCAGGCCGGATATAGACTGACTTTGCTGACGAAACGGCCAATACCAAACAAAACCTTCCAACGACACGAGATCATTGTTTGAATATTTATGAGAATCGTTTGCACTGTAAAAGAATTTATCCTGACCCAGAAATAGCTAACCTTTCCTTTTTACTGTAATTTATGGTTGTTTAAACAAAAACATTTACTGGTGTTTGTATTTTCACTTTGTGTCGTATAATTTGACCCTTGTCTTTTAAGTTTTTATTGTGAAAATTTAGATCAATTTTAATAAGAGTCAATAATAATAATGCCAGGAACTTGTCGGGTACTTAAACTACATTAAGTATTTAAATTCAGTTTGGAACTATAAATAGAAATACAATGTCAATCATTGTGTAAAATTGCACTATTTGTGTATTTTTCATTTTTGGCGTTTACTCTGAAATATTATTTACTTTCATTTCTTTCCAGATACATGTAACTTTCATTTTCAAAGACACCGACATCAAAGCTTACATTTGTTATTCCATTTGTTTTCCGAAAGCATCTTCCTTTTTCCAACTACAAGAGGGCTTTTTTAAAAACGATGACATGAACATACTTAATTCTGTGATGTACATAATAACTAAGTTTAATATGAGATCAAACTTTGATATTAATTTGTCTTAAGTATTAAAATACTTCTGGTATAATATCGGTAACAACCTTAAAATGTATGTGTAACACAGTTCTTGGTTTGCGAGTGCAATTTTTTTTTTATTATAGCCCCCCAAAAACAGGTTGGCACATGTGATCTACAAGAAATAAAACAAAAGAAAAACCAATAAACGTCAAATTAAATGTGACTGCTCAGTCTAAAAGTCAAATGACACTAGAGAAACTTTAGAGACTAAATAGAAATAATAAATTTCAAAGTGATAAAAGTAGAGAAATTATTGCAGTATTAAAGATGGTGATAATGCAATGATCACATATCATTTGCTGCTCGGTTGAGACAAGTAACCACTAGGCAATCACACCCAAATATCGATAATATCGACAAGTCATTTTGAGCAGTACCATTACAACCAATTGATACACTATGTACACTTAGTAGTCCAATTAAGTATTAACTATCAAACTATAATTAACTAAAATACATCTTTCCAAAACACATGCTAACTTGATAGAACACTTGGAAGTCCCCATTAAAGCCTTTTCAAAACATAAAAAGTTCCAAGTGAACGAACGAACGAATTCAGCCTAACAAAGGAACTTCAAAAAACCTGGCAAAGCAAAGGAGTCACCTATCGCAACTCCAAATAAAGTTCCAATATGACTGGCTATATGGAGACAAAACTAATCTAAGCGCAAGATTATACTTAAAGGAAGAACAAGCGAAAATTAACAAAATATAATATTTAAAAAGTAACAACAGCATTCTACGAAAGTACCAAAAAAGACCTCTAATTAAAACCCTAACAGTCCTGAATTCTCCAATTTTAATATGGTTTTCCACACATACTAGGGAGTTATGGTTAATAAACTATCAACAATCACCTTATAAATCCAACAGTGGATCTATCATTTAATGAGTAAGGAAGTAGAACAGAATTTTGTACACAGGTCTGCAGATTACAGCAAGGCACAGATGGTTTACGGTGTTGTGCGCATCTCTCAAGAAGGGCCAAGTGAAAGTAAACTTGATCTACTGATAACAGGGGTACCAGGGCCACTATGTGGGGCCACTATGTGGGGCCACTATGTGGGGCCACTATGTGGGGCCACTATGTGGGGCCACTATGTGGGGCCACTATGTGGGGCCACTATGTGGGGCCACTATGTGGGGCCACTATGTGGGGCCACTATGTGGGGCCACTATGTGGGGCCACTATGTGGGGCCACTATGTGGGGCCACTATGTGGGGCCACTATGTGGGGCCACTATGTGGGGCCACTATGTGGCCCACTATGTGGCCCTGGTACCTGTGCTTATTAAAATGTTCATGGCTTATGGGGTTTTTCGAAACCCTGGCTTCGTCTCTGCCTTCGGCTTCGTCTCCGATTTCTGAATAACTGAGAAGCAAACCAAATGGAAATATTCTAAATTTTAGTGCATGTTCTGCTTCAGGAACATTCATTCGGTTGATTATGTCGGAGACGAAGCCGGAGACGAAGCCAAGGTTTCGAAAAACCCCTCTGAGTACTTTACTCTATATGGGACAATAAGGGATAGTCTACAATTT
Source organism: Hippasteria phrygiana (assembly GCA_037893225.1). NCBI lineage: Eukaryota > Metazoa > Echinodermata > Asteroidea > Valvatida > Goniasteridae > Hippasteria > Hippasteria phrygiana. Next base: position 239,602 of record JAZGUH010000526.1, read on the forward strand.
TCCAGTGCACGAAGTGCCTGGGGCCAATTTCACGGCGATGCTAAGCACAAAAATTTGCTCAGAATGAAGTCTTCCTTGGAAAAATACATGTTTACCAACCAAATTTTGATGTGAAGTGTATCCTTGTGGCTGCATGGCATTCAACTGTTTGCTTTGCATGAAAATCGCATTGCCTTTTGGCTGGTAACCCGTTTTAACTAAGCAAGACTTTTGGTGCTAAGCAAATTTTTTAGCTTAGCAGCTCCGTGAAATTGGCTCCTGGTCACATATGCAAAAGCTGAGCCAAAGGTCAAGGGCTTCACAAATATCAACACTATCACATCCCCCAAAAAATTAAACACCTTTTTCTATGAACCTTTCCTCATATTTATTTATTTGTATTTTATTCCACATACTGTGTCTTTAGAATTCAGTTCAGGATCGTAACAATTTTTACACAATTGCTTACTGCTAAAAAATAAAGGAATTCTTGTTCTTCGCTTCATATCAATTGGAAAAACCTGATTGGCCTCTTTAGTATCAGTGGGTAATTAAATATTCTTCCTTGCAAACTGTATGAAATCTGACACGCTTTGCTCGCCCACTCGCGTGGACCGGAAAGAATGGGTCTCCACGAAGAACATACAGTGATAACCCTTCTTGTAGTTTTTCCAAGTGACCTTGACTCCTGCCTTCTCCAGTCGCTTGGCGTACATGATGCCGTCATCCCTCAGGACGTCATACTGAGCGGTCAGAACATAGGCCTCTGGGAGTCCTCTCAGGTCTTCTCGCATGATAGGAGAGTAGTCTGGGTTCAGGAGAACTTCTTTGATCTCGTCGTAGATGCCTTCATCCCCGAAGTCAGTGGAGAGTGCCTGGTAGCCCGTCTTCTTGAACTCATCTGGGATGAGATCATGTGAGAGACATTTTCGAATCAGTGGGGACCTCTTAGCGGCAGATGAGGTGTGGTTGTTGATTAGCATTGCCTTCTGGGAGCTTCCCTTGTTGCCATGGAGATACAAGTCCCACATCGTGCTCATGAGATCCCTGTCCAGCATCAGAGTCTTGTGGTCGCCCCATTGCTGGAATGACGGCGTGTTGAAATCAAAAGCCTGCAAGCACGGATAAATTAGGACTTGCATCTTGATCCTAGGTAGACCGCGGTACTTTGGGTCAAAGGTCAATCGTTGTGTTGTTGCTGCTGCTAGGTTTCCGCCGGCACTGTCACCCATGAGGGCAACTCGTGCAGGATCGACGTCGTAGTCGCTTAAATGCTGGAGGAACCAGACGGTAGCAGCCGTACATTCATCTATTGCCCCAGGGAATGCATATTTTGGCGCCAATCGGTAGCTATGAATGTAAAAATGGAACAGGTGATAAACATGCTTCAAAGGGGTGTAACAAGCCTATTTCATCATAATAAATAAATGCCAAATTCAACTTGTTTTCATGCACGGATCACCCTGTTTTACAACAATCCATATGCTTGTTTTCATTTAAAGTAAAAAGACGGTGACCATTTAATTGTTTTAATTTCTTTCAAATTTACTTATAGAAGAGTGCGCTATTTTTGTTTGGTAATAATATAAAGAATTCCTCGTCAAAAGACCATAATTACAGTACAGACAACAACATTCCTCTGAAATAACCATCAAACAATGTTTTGAAGGAAATATTGGTTAGAAATGGATTCTGCGTGATGTATTTAAGACAGAAACTAACCTCAAATCAAATCCTCCAAGAAAATGTAATAAACAGAATAAATGTTCTGTACATAATGCTTTAAAGACAACACAGTTCATATCTGATGACACTGTGGTTTGGACTTTGAATAAATCTACATTGTTATTAAAACCTAAAGTTTCAAACTGCTCTCTAGAATTGGGGAAAAAAATTTTTTATAACAATAAAATAAGGCCAAGTAAAAACAAATACCAGTTGATCGTCCGGGTTTTTTCAAAAAGAGGAGGATGAGGGCCTTTTTATGTGTACCCAATTGTTTATGCATGTTCTTTTCAATTGCATTTTCACTTCAGCTCATATATCGCGAATGCCAGTGAACTACCGCCCTCACTGGTTTTGTAGAAGTCATTGGGAAATGTTGAGAAATATTGTGAAATAAAATCGATCACCGTAAGAATGGTGCCAAGATAAACCCAAACAAAAAGAAAAAAGGATGCGTCTTCAAAAGTAGGACTTTGAAGGACAAAAATCAAAAAGTAGGAATTTTGCAGGATTTCAGTAGTAGTTTTTGTTGATACTCACCCATGTTCATAGCATGACAATTTACAAGCCTCATTTGGCAGGTTTTGTACTCACAACACTTGTGCTCCATCCTCAACTAAGCTCTCTGAAGTAAAGTTGCAGTACTCTTGCACCCAAGCCCTTTTGTGTGATTTTTATATGACAGTATTGAACACTGTTATGAAAAACGGTCATTTTGTCAGAGTTGTTGGAACAAAAAGGTAGGAAGCAGGGAGAAAATAGGAATTTCAAGGGGAAAAAAGTAGGAAAAGTAATAAAAGCCTGCATTAAGATCAGAAATTAAAGGTTAAACTTACTCGACAGCAACCACGACACCTGGTAGTTCTTTTGCAAGCAGTGCTGTTAAAGGATGATAACTGTCTGGAAGTAGACATTAAAACATCTCTAAAATTTCAGAGGCATTATTTAAACACTGCAGGTGTTTCTGAATTATGGAAAACCAAAGTTTGAATTTTTGTACATATTTCCTCAAAGTATTTAAACCTTTTCTGTATGCATTTTTGTTCGAAGCATGGATCATTAAAGACCAATTGCTGAGAAAATGCAGGGAAAGTCGCAATAAGGTTTTTATACTTACTGGAACAAAAGTGTGGAAATTCCACTTTGTCCACAAGTAACTGTTATTCTCAAGTTGTTATCAAGAAAACAAAATGTATCAACATTCAGACCAAATTACTTATTTGAAATCTTGAATGAAGGGAGATTACGTTATTCATCTGTCCAAGGGAACTTTATAAACTTCATTGCTGCCCAAAATTCAACAAGAACATGGGCAAACTTTCCTAAGCTACAATTGAATTTGATCAGAGACCAAATGTGTAAAGGTAACACTTACAGGTGCATAATATCAGAAAATCATGGCACATAGTTTTGAGAAGTATGTTTAAATGTCTGCCCATAGCAGGTTTCCATCATTTTCAGTCACCTTGTACTTTGCAGTCTGACTTTTGTAGGAGCTGGTTTATGTCTATGAACACTTGACCTTCCTCTTAACCCCTTGCATACAGTTGATACAAATACGTGCAGATTGAAAATTGCCACCTGGCCGGTTGACGTCTATACACGCCAATTTCTGCATTTTCAATCCATACTGGGGTATTGTGTACATTATGCTTGGCTGCACAAGCCTCTTGTTTCCGTTTTGCTTGGCTGCACAAGCCGGCATGGCGCCCCAGTGCCCCCATATGAAATCCGGGGTCAAGGGGAAGATATAGATAGGTTCAGCCATTCAGGTACATTGGATATTTGTCAAATTCATCACTGCCAAACAACTAAATTATCAGCCAGTTGAGTTGCTTAAATTTCATTAATTTGTCACTATACATGTACATGAAGCCCGCATTATTGCAACGTCAGACCCTGTAAGATCTATAGATCCCAAACACTCTAAAACAAATCGTTCAGGGTTCCTATACCCTTGAGGAATTTGAGATGTTTCACCTCAACCATGCTAAATCCAACAAAATCCAGCAATGGTCAAAAGCTGTCTTCATAAATTTGTTGGATTTAGCAGTCAACACAAACTACATGGTGTGTTGGATATTGCTGTATTCAGCAGTGTATACAAGGAGAGTGGAAGCAGAGTTGTAGTAAAATATCAGATTTTGTTGGATTTCGCAGGGCTTATACAAACAAAACACCTCTTATTGTATATTGTGTTGTTTTAGCACTCATGGTAGCTGCAAAATGCCAAGGCAGGTGTGTAGGTGGTACACTGCAGAATCCAACATAACTTTGCTGTTGGTTTTTTTTTTTATTCAGCAGGCTTCTCATTTAAGTTTTGTTGGAAAATTTTGGATTTAGCAGGGGCAAAAACACTGAACGTAGGGTTAAAGTGAGTAAATCGTCTCATTTGTACCATCTATGTTCCTGCAATACCAGCAATAGTTTTTAAAGTTGGAATACTCTAACTTTATTTTTAGGACCAGATACATCCCATAATAATCAAACTGATGTCACTAAATTAGTGTCAATACAACTAAGATCTCTTGAAATGATACGTCACTCACCCAGGTACACAGGTCACGGATTACTAAACATAAGGTGTGCATTTATGTGTATTATGAAAATCACTTTTCATATTGTGCATAAAGGTCCACACTCATTAACACTACTACGGTTTATCAATGCAGTAAGATGTAAGTATACAGTGAGCTCTATATGGCTTTACGGTGTAAATTTCATTTTCGCAAGTGTCATGAACATTAAACTGTTTGGTTTTTCCATGTACCCTGGTTTTCATTTAGAAAATTCCCCACAAATGACATTCAAGAACTTTTTTTTCATTGTCTGAGAAATTACTAACTAATATGTTAATTTGGTCACGGGTACTCGATTCCATAATCTGAACCGGTTCCTGACATTAACAGTCAGTTACTCGGGTACCCAGTTCAGATGCACAGCCCTAGAGGTGTTAACGCAAAAAAAATCGTCCGACTGGTGATCAGTGTGGGCGAACACATGCCTACATGCACACAAACCACTGAATCAACATCACACAATCCTACACAAACTTGGATACAGACGTTTTCTTGTTTCGAGTCGACACCTTATGATCAATAAATAGTGACTTTATCTGGGTATGTGACCTACCACATTAAAAAGACGACCCTAGGCTACATGATACTAATTTTGCCATATCATTTTGATTAATATGTGATATATCTGGGGTTTAACTTTGGTACTTTTTTTACACCTGTATATAGAGAGACTTTTAATAACTTTAAATTCTGCATCAATTAGATCTCAATATCACCCACTCACCAACGCTTCCACTAATGAACCCTCCACCGTGGTAGTACACGATAGCCGGTCGTTTACCGGTCTTCCCTGCTGCCGGCTCATCAGCAAATATCCGGACGGGTACCCGGTCAAACACCGCGTCTTTATAGGGTACTTGACCAAAAGCCCGGGAATTTGCCCTAGCTCGTTGATCAAGCCAGTTGTAGAGACCGGTTGGTACCAAGAACTTGCCATAATAACGCTATAATTTTAGAACAAATATCAGAACAATGAAATTACCCTGCTTTCCATCATCATAACACAAGTATGTAGGCGGCAATAGGGCTATGTCTTGGTCAAAAGACATCCAACCATGGATAAAAGAAAATGACCATTTCTTCAAAGATTGTTTGACCCCTGCCTCTAATTAGCCAGCAGGCATTAGCACTGCAGAGAACTTAGGGCGGTATAACAATATTTTGACACATTTTTCATATGGGCCAGCCAATCTTTTCTGCTAAGTAGCTTGGCCCCTACTCCCTAGCTAGAAAAGTGCTTGATAATATGGGAAGATTCTTGTTGGATTCACTTTTTATACCCCAGAAAGGGGAATTTGACATTTGTCCACAGTATTCATGTGTTTAATAAAAACATGCATTATTCCCTAGGTAAGAGTGTTTACTGTTGGTTGTGCTTAATTTGTAATCAAAGACGGCACAACACCTAGCCAGATAGAGACAAAGTGGATGGCTTGAATTAAACTAACGATAACAATAACTGTACATTTATAAAGCGCACATCCCCACCAATCATGGCTTTCAAGGAAAACATTTTTTTTCCTGGCTAGCCCACCGGGCTAGCTAACTGCAGATTTTACTATCCCATTCCGAGTTTTACTAGCCTGTATATAGTTTTGGGTTTTATTTATGTTTCTTAATATGTAGTTTCCTTATAGATCAAGTTCTATTTGGTGCCCAAAATACAGGCCGGTGGCAAATGACCCCGGGGGTTTTCGAAACCTTTGCTTCGTCTTCGGCTTCTGAATAACTTTAAGAAGCAAACTAAATGGAAATATTTTAATTTTTGTTTTCATAATCAACCGAATGAATGTTCCTCGAGCAGAACATGCACCAAAATTTAGCTACAGTCCCTGAAGTTGGGGTCTAATATCTCCTAAATCCTAAGACGAAGATGAAGCAAAGGTTTTGAAAAACCCCTAATAAGGCACTATGTACTGTCTAGATACACTGCTATCAAGTCGGAAATACACAAATAAAACCACACAATGTCTCAGTTTATTGTGATTCTGTATTTACTAATACCGAAAGCATTTTTTTGGGTAAATTTTAAAAGGTAGGTTACTGAATTTTTCACTAGCCCACCAGGCAACCAAGGAAGCAAGTTTTTGTACAAAAATGTATGCCTGGCTAATGGCTAATACTATTTCATGGCCTGATCAATCATTCCGGAAACTTCAGTTATCTGGGGAGTGGAGTATGCACCCCAGTTGCCTGTTATCACCTGGTAAATCTAACACATATTAACCTCCACTTTCCTCACAGGTACCCATTTACTCCTGGGCGGAGGGAAGCAGACAAAATGTCTTGCTCAAGGACATAAGGCAAGAACCTTGATTCCTTGACTGCCCTAGAAACCCACAATCTGCAGTAACACCCAGATGTTTAAGGTTTGCAGAATCAAAATAGGAAAAATGTAGTATACATGTAAATAGTTTAGAAACAATGAGTGTGTTCCTCCACCCACAAACATTATACTTTTGTGGCTGAGACATCAGTGGTTTAGGTTATAAAAATAATGTATGCCACGCCCCCTAATATCCAGTATTAGCAGCAGCATGGCAATTGATGCTGTTTAGACTGAAGTTTTCAGATCCATTTACATGCCCAGGTTAAAAGCGAGGCTCTCAATCAGGGTTGATAAAAATGTGCATAAAACATTAAAAATAAGTCAATTAAATTACTACCATTGAAAGTCAAGTATAACCACACACAATTGTTGATGAAATCAGTACTGAAATCCCTTTCATTTATCATATTCTTTTCTAGAATACAAAGTTTGTCTCAAAATCTCCGTTACAGCATCACCATCATACTGCACATTTCTCATCCAAGTTGATAACAGGAACCCCCTCCTCTCTACACACAACAATGGTGAAATAAAACTATTTAATGCAGCCACCATATTTTTTTAACGCACTGTCCTTATTTTGATCCTGTATTAAGTTTTTAAGATTTTTGCGGTTAATATTGTCCTTCGGCGTCATTTTGCATTTGCAGCTGTAGAATGGGAACCAGACAATGGAACTTTCAATGGACAGAGTCTGAGCAGCATTGAAGATTTAGGCCTATGTTAAAATATAGACGGTTTTGCAGAAACGATGAGGCAAAATTTACAATTTTGGAAAACGTAAATATTTATTAAAAATTATTAAAAGTCCCAACACAACATTTTTTAATTGTAATTTTTATGCAACTCAGCAGAAACTGGTTAAAAATCGCCACTCGGGGGTGGGGGGAAGTGGGGAGGAGAAGGGGAGAAGAAGGGGGAGGGAAATTAGGGGGAGGGTCGGGGCGGGGGAGAGGGTCGGGGCGGGGGGGAGGGGGTCAGGTCAGGTCGGGGGTATCAATTGATAGGGGCATTACAACATGCATGAGTTATTTAAACCTATATGTACATGTACATGTAAGAGAGGAATACTGTATCATACATGCAGGTAGTACATTACACACACAATGTACTTCAGAATCATATGTATTGTACACAAGATAAATGTAGTACACTGTTTCAGGAAACTGGCCTTATACATCACTTTAGAGGGAGTATAAGCGATTTTAAGTTAATGACAGTCAGGTTTGAATAACAGAAATTGTTTTTACATTAAAAAAATAACAGAAAAAAAAATCAAAACGTGATTTTTATTAGTGATTTTTTATTTTGTTTCCAGTGATTTAAATCTTGATTTAAATCAATGATTTAAATCGAGTGATATAAATCAAACAACCCTGGTTAAATGTGAAACTTTGTATTTTCTTTTGGGGGGGGGGGGGGGAGTCTGGCAATTTTAAGTCGTGTACTGAGTTTGAAATGTTACTGGTAATTTTTGTAATGAAGTCCCTAGAAGTTCAACTAATTCCACACCTAGGAAAACCCAACTTGCCACTGTCTCATTTACTAATTTTGTGAGACAGCCGAAAAAAGTGTGCTCTATTTATTTTATAGATTTATTGTAACGTTGTGTTTTTTTGTCACTAATATTTATCAATCCAGTGTTCATATAAAATTAGTGTCATTTTGCCATTTTGTATTCGAGGTCTGAGCCGAGTCACAATTTCAACATTGACGTGGCCAAAGTAGAAAGATTATTCTACTCCATATTATTTGAACATATCTTTAATTCATAAATGCCTCAGCGAGTTTCATAATCCCTATTGGTCGAGATCCTGTCACGTGGGTGTGTTTAAACACGGCTGAAAGTTGGGTGAAAAAGCTTCGCATTTTGTCCTTTTTACTGGAGGTTTTTGCATTTTTCGTAAGAAGGCATTAATGAATGGGGATAAAAATGTGATGACCCGGTCTTTACCAGTCAATAATAACCTTGAAGGGTCGTGACCGCTGTTAATGGACTGCGCCAATAAAACACCCTTACCACGTCAATGATGACGCGTCTAATTACCGTGAGTCCGTGACATTTCATGTACTCTTACCGCGTAATTTATCCTTTTATTTTTTTTTATTAACCTCGTCACGCGTCTGAACGCGCGGTGGCCCTTTGTGACCTTTTTTTATCCACAATATAACTTCCTTCCTCCCTACTCAGTACTACCATGGAGGAAGGAACACTCCTCCATGGTACTACTAAAAACTAGTACGTAGTAGTACTAGTAGCATTATGCAGGGCCATGAAACTTACAATTCTGCTTTCCAGCGAGGTAATTCTCAGCGTCCACGGGCTGTCACCCACATCGTCCGGGACTGGTTGGAGCAAAAGGTACGCTGTGACTCCCGCCACGACCACCAGAAAAGCCACTATTCCCCGAGCCATCATCATTGTTTGTAGCCTTGCATGTTTCTTTTTCGAAACCTTGGCTTCGTCTCCGGCTTCGGCTTCGTCTCCGACTTCTGAATAACTAAAAAACAAACCAAATGGAAATATTCTAATTTTTGCTTTCATATAAATCAACCGAATGAATGTTCCTGAAGCAGAACATGCACCAAAATTTTGAATATTTCCATTTGGTTTGCTTCTCAGTTATTCAGTAATCGGAGACGAAGCCGAAGTCGGAGACGAAGCCAGGGTTTCGAAAACACACGCCGCGCCCGTGCCCCTGTTACGTTTACGGATATGATATGATCCGGGCGCGGCGCCAAAGGTACATTTAATGTATGGAACGCCAAAGAAGCATTTAATGTGATCATCGAATCCGTGATGGACGTTCGCGACCGGTGATCATGGACTTTTCGCGATCGGTGATGTACGGAAGCGTATTATACGGAAGCGTATTTAGGACGTGAAAAAATTTCCCGCTCACTATTTCGCCCAGGCAGATTACTATTTCGCCCGGGCAGATTACTAATCCGCCCGGGGCAAAATACTCATCTGCCCGGGGAAAAATACGAATCCGCCCGGGGAAAAATATTAATCCGCCCGGGGCAAAATACTAATCCGCCCGGGGCAAAATACTAATCCGCCCTGCCGAAATAGTGGGCTGTAAATTTTTGTTGCCATGTTTTAAATACGCTTCCGTAATTTATTCAGTTATTTATTAATTCTGAATTTCTAATATTCAATTGTGAAGAGCCACCTTTTGCAAATAATAGTAACAAATATAACTGTACATATGGCACAACATTATTTCTCAGATAAATTGATTATTAAAACATATTTCAAAATAAAAAAATATTTGTTTGCTATTTACTATAATATTGAGTTATTTATTTATTGCAATTGTATTCATCTTCAATGATGAATAAAAAACAGATTTGGTTTTTAAAATCATCTTACTGGGTGTGTCTTACTTTGAACTGAAGTAGCAGTTACGAGTATTATTAGTAAAACCATTGACAGAAATTAACATTTCTAGAGTGGAGCAAAGTTTGATTTCATTTATTTTGCAGATGCTATCGTTCAAGTACAACACGACTGTTACTTTATAATAAAAAAAACTCAACTATGGATACTTCGGTTGTTTTTCTTTTTATTCCTTTCTATTCCTTTGTCTCTTAATTTCTTCATTTTGTCATCTTTGTCATCAGTTTTTTCTTCATCAATTAAGATCCCAATCGCATTTTTATACCAGATGCTGTATTCTCGGATGGCTTCACTACAGCCGCAAACATATGGGCGGCCAAAAGGACCAAAATTAACTAAATTCGAAAAGGACAAACAATCCCAAACGAACGAAAGACAACCAAACAATCAAAGGACAAAGCAACAATCAACGGACAAATACTAACAAATAACGACGAAACACCATCAAAGATGGACGAAAACACACACACAGACGAGAGAGAATTCGTAAAGAACGAAGGACACGGAATTAACGATCCATTACAGCAACAAAGAAAGATCAGTGCGAAAACAAACGAAAGACAAACCAATAATCAAAGGACATCACAGCAGCAACAAAGGACACAGCAGCAATCAAAGGACAAGCACCAACAAACGAAGACAAAAAATAAGAAACGCCAAAAATCAGGAAGGAGGAACAAATTTGTAAATCAACGGACACATTAAAAATCAATGAACGAACTGGCACAAAACAGCGCCTATGCACCACGCAAAGGACGTACCGTCGCAATCAACAGAAGAACGTTCACAAGCAAAAGACGAACTGGCAAGTATCCGACGTTGGGGGCGCCAGTCGCCCGTAGATTAGGGGCATTTCTGAAACGATGACTTCGGCTTGGGCTTCGTTTCATCAGGCGCTGTATGTACAACGATCTTTGCTTTATCGCGCGCGGCACAGTGACTGCGCCAAAAGTCAGTTTCATATTTATTTTGTTTAGTTTATTGTTTTTGCTGCTTATGTTCAGTCTTTGTTCTGAATAAAAAGGTTACTTAGAGTATTGGCTTACAACAAGTGTACATTCACCAATTAAATGAAATCACTGAGCATTGGTGTATACTATAGGCTAACCTGTGTGGTTGCATTTTTGAAAGCTTTACGGTTAATAAGATCCATATGTTGGATCAAAAAGGCATGTTTATCGCCATATCTTTTATTAAATAGAAGGGTGCTATCAAATGATCACATTAAAAACCTTAATTCAGATTTTTTGGCAACCACGTGTAGGCTATAGGTGGCAAAATGTCAAAAGCTGGAAAACATGTTTTCAACAAAAAGGTATGAAGGCAAATAATTCATACAAAGAATGTTTTCAATTATTATAGCATAACGGGATATGCCTAACGTTTTTGTAACATAACGTAATGAGATGACCCATTTTATTAGAATGGGATATCAGAGTTAGCACTAGTTTTTCAATCATAATTTTACTAGTGATTGGGTATTTCTAGTGTTGTAGTCGAGGCCAGGCACGGGGCCAGGCACGGGGCCAGGCACGGGGCCAGGCACGGGGCCAGGCACGGGGCCAGGCACGGGGCCAGGCACGGGGCCAGGCACGGGGCCAGGCACGGGGCCAGGCACGGGGCCAGGCACGGGGCCAGGCACGGGGCCAGGCACGGGGCCAGGCACGGGGCCAGGCACGGGGCCAGGCACGGGGCCAGGCACGGGGCCAGGCACGGGGCCAGGCACGGGGCCAGGCACGGGGCCAGGCACGGGGCCAGGCACGGGGCCAGGCACGGGGCCAGGCACGGGGCCAGGCACGGGGCCAGGCACGGGGCCAGGCACGGGGCCAGGCACGGGGCCAGGCACGGGGCCAGGCACGGGGCCAGGCACGGGGCCAGGCACGGGGCCAGGCACGGGGCCAGGCACGGGGCCAGGCACGGGGCCAGGCACGGGGCCAGGCACGGGGCCAGGCACGGGGCCAGGCACGGGGCCAGGCACGGGGCCAGGCACGGGGCCAGGCACGGGGCCAGGCACGGGGCCAGGCACGGGGCCAGGCACGGGGCCAGGCACGGGGCCAGGCACGGGGCCAGGCACGGGGCCAGGCACGGGGCCAGGCACGGGGCCAGGCACGGGGCCAGGCACGGGGCCAGGCACGGGGCTACCTTGCAACAGGCACAAGGCCAGCTTGCAACAGGCACAAGTAACAGGCATAAAGCATGACAAAGGAATGCTTTTATTACAGCTCATTTGAATAGCTTGAGACTTGGATTAAGACTGCTGGTCTTGTGCTGGCCTTGCAGGGTCTTGTGTGGCCTTGTGATGGCCTTGACTACATCACTGGGCATTTCATCAAATTGTGATTGTTTTTAAATCATACAATTTATTTAAACGGGGACATTAAGGTGTCACATTGTGGCTCAGATTGCACGACAGAGCATCTAGTACCCGCTTCTGGGGCCCTTTTAAAGAGCAACTAAAACGCCCAATTTTTTTTACTTTTCCGACAGTTTAAATACTCTGATTGAGATTAGTTTGCAGACGAGAGGGATTTTTTATATTAAAAAGAGGGGGTTGTTATTCTGAACCATTTATCCTGTTTCGCGAAAGCTCATTATGTATGTAAATGTATGTATGTACGTGTCCCCGTGACGTACACGTGTAGAGTCGGTTGATGCTACAGCCTAACACTATGATTGAACGTACGTGGAGTTGATGGCTGCTGGAAGAGTTTTGGTCGACATAACTCCTCCGTTTTTCCATCTATTTTGTCTAATTTTGATATTTCACTACGAGCATGGTTCTGAGATGATCATTATGCCTCGATCGTGTGTAGTTGGGGGTTGCACGAGGAACAGCGACAAAAACCCTGACCTAACCTTCCTGCGATTAGCGCTGAATGGAGTTCAAAGCCGACAGGGGTCCGCTTTGTAGACAATACAATATCTGATTTTCGGCTGTCGAAATGGTCGAAAATATGTGCAGAACATTTCACCAAAGACTATGAAAACTCAGCTGGGTTTGAAGGCACAATTCCGTTTGAAGACTGGAGCCATTCGAACTCAAAAGGTACCGAGCATTCCAATCCTGTCCCGCACTCACGCGCCCATCAGACCACGACGACATTCCCTGCTGTTGCCGGCTCGAGCAGCCAGAGCCACGGCCGTCTCCCTGTCCACGCTCGCTTGACTCAACATGCATTGTACACGTATACTGCAAACACTGGGGTGTTAAAAATAACACCAACGGTGTCAAATTTGATTCTTTCCCGGTATCTATATAGGACAACACCCATGGTGTTAATTGACACCAAACGTTGGTGTTCATTTAATCCAACAAATTCCTGAAATTTAACATCGTACTTTCTCCTCATAAAAAGCTTCAAATCGTATTTAGATTACCGTTTATAAAGATGATACAAGTACAAACTAAGAAGAATCTCCAATGCTACGGTAATTTTTGAGAAAATTGTATCTACTAAAAAATACGCAGCGGCTTGTTATTTTGCGATTTCAACAATCGAAATAGGCACATAAACGTGCACGTTGTTTTCACTATTTACCGTGATCAGATGACGGATTTAGCTCAAACTTTCACAAGTTTGATATTTAATTAACACGAAACTTGACTCCTCATTCTGCATTAAAACTTCACATGCATATTAAAAAGTACAAAAACTGCCAAAATTGGCTATACATAAAATACAAATAATAATAATACACCACCACAATATGAAAAATGAACACACAGCTATTAATTGAATAAAAACATAAATTAACAGAGCGAACGTGGTAACATGAGAATTGGGATAAGGATGGAAAATAGAGCAATGGCAAGACAGAGGGGTTGGGTGTAAGACATACTGACAGCACAGTTTACAAGGCATTATCTAGTATTAACTCTGAATAAAATAGTTTAAAAGCAAACCGACGATCTTGAAAGGATACAGAAACGAGCTTGTAGGACCATCATGGGAAACTAGTACACTTCATACTGTGGCGGAATTACCAAATTACCCCGGACTAATTATTCCTCCGGTGGTCACCCAGCGAGTGTGGTACTCCTTCAGGAAATCCAAGACCGATGGGGTAGGCCCGTTGGACGGAAATGTACCGCCTAATGCACAGGGCTACTAACTGTACCCTCAATTAACCTCCGTGGGGACAGACAGTACAGACTACGGACAGGACAAGAAGTATAATTGGGACAAGTACATTTGATGTAACCTCCTTTATTTATTTATTCATTACTCAATCATTGCTGTTTGAACCTCCAAGTAATCATCGATTAAAGTAGTACCCTCAAGTAATTAATTGATTGGAATGATCGAGGTTTCCTCTGAAGCGAGTAGCGCTAGCTTCACGCCCCCAGCTATTAGCGCGCCTCAGTGTTCGATTTAGACGGGTGCACGCATGCACTGGTGCATGTACTTTTTCCTCTGTGCACGTAAACCTCTGGTACAACGTGCACGCTGTGCATGTACTTTTTTAAGCCTGTACCTGCTGTTATATTCCCCATGTTGAACAACGTATCACATGCACAACGCGCACCCGATTTATTGCACGCAACGATCGACATGATGTGTGCGTGCCTGCATTATTACCATCGTTGTAGTCTCGGTCAAGTGCAAACAACCGCAACCGATCTGCTACCGTATTATTCCCAATGTACAATGTACGTACACGCAGCTAACATTGACTTGAGAAAAGACTCGTTAACCCGGCCCCCGCGACCTGGGGTTAGAGCAATTGATCAATAAAGCCAACCCCAAAAGCGCATCTGCGCGTGCGCGTTGCTTTGTTGCTAGTCTTGGACAAGGGCAAGCAACCGCAATGATTGCCACCGTCTTATTCCCAGTGTACAATGCATGTACACGCATCTAACACGAAGCGAAAGTCGTCTTGAGAAACGACAAACGCGTGCGGCACATGCATTGTGCACAAGACATGCAAGACAATGTTTTTGACAGCTCACGTGTGATTTGGGCGTCCATGGTATACATTTTCAGCTGTTACTAATCAACAGTGTCGAAATAGAAACAAACGCTCGTCTTTGTAGTGCCGCAAGGAAGCCAACTGAAGGTAAATGTCGTAGTACTCCAACTACTCAACAAGTGAAGCCTTGTCATCAACCCGGCCCCCGATCCTTCCTGCCCTGATTGCCGGCGCGGCCCCGGCCCCTGGGCCCCGGCCCGATTCGCGATCTCTCGGTGGCCGGCCCTCAGTGATATTAAATTTTAGCGGAACCGAGCTCAGTCCCGGCGGGTCCGATCCCGGTGGGCCCGATCTCATGATGCTGTACACGTGGTGATTTCCATCAGGTATTTAAAAAGAAAAATTATTCCTTCGTTCTTCCGGTAAGGAAAAAGTGACGTCATCACGATAATATCGCGATATTTTTGGGCCGATATTTCGGTATCAAAATATCGAACAGCCTTCTGACACCGTGGAACATGATACTACAGTAGTAACGTACGTAACTTCAGCTTCGCCTTCGTCTTCTCGCGATCGTGTCAGATATTGCTAATTACCACTGATGAAATAAACAAACAGCGAATACCAATTGTATAAAAACACATTTTATTTACAAAGCAAAACAATACCCTTAACAGCACTATACATGTAATAGCTACATTTGAAAATTTGTAGGAATACACATATTTTAAAACAACAAATATGTCTACCTATTGTTCTTTTGGGTTATGACTTGTGTGCACATTTTTTTGTGCATGTAAAATTTATTTTGTGCATGTAATTTTTTCGGTCTACATGCACCAGTGCATGCGATTTTTTTTCTCTAAATCGACCCCTGGCGCGCCTCCTGGTTTGGATCCTCCCTTGTAGCCTCCAGGCTACGAGTGCCTCTCCCTAGGGTCGCAAAGGTAAATTAACCCTTCTTTCCCTACACGGATCGACCAGAACTAATCCCTAGTTCCAAGAAACTAATCCCAAGTTTCCTCTTCGGTATCCCACCGTGGTCCCTCTCAAGTAATTGGAAACAGAGGCCCACGCTCGAATCGAGGTAGCGCGCACGGTAGTCTCCTTACCTGAGCTCGACACTCACACGTCCGTCCCAGACGAAATCCAAAACACCAACTGTCCGCGTCGCTGATTTCCGCACTCAGTAAACGCGCTAGCGCCCTCTATAGTACACTATTGAATAGTGACTTGCGAGTTCTTGCGCTCATGCCGCACAGTAAATCTCGATCATTTGCGTTACAAAGCCTCCTTATTGCTTTGACCGTCCCGGTCAAAAAGCTAAATAACAAAAATATAAGCAAATGATTAAATAACAAAAATATAAGCTAATGATTAAATAACAATTATATAAGCTAATGATTAAATAACAATTATATAAGCAAATGATTAAATAACAATTATCAGGGGAGGTTCAAGCATACATCACGGCGCCTCCACAAATTTAAATATGTGCCTCAAAAAAATAACACATCGAGTGGACAACACCTCAAGCACCTATAAAATTAGACGTCTCCTCTTTAATCTAACCACAATAAGGCGGAGTCATTTTATGAAAACTTTAGCAAAACGTCAGATAAATATGAACCCTAAATTGAGAAACTTTAGATAAACATAAACCTTAAGAAACTTTAGATAAACATAAACCTTAAGAAACTTTGGATAAATATAAACCTTAAGAAACTTTGGATAAATATAAACCTTAAGAAACTTTGGATAAATATGCACTTTCAGAGACTTTACATAAATATGGACTATAAGAAACGTTAGATAACCCTAAGGAACTATAGAACTGGCGTTCTTGAAGTCGTGGTCGAACTCTACCTTGTAGACTCTGTGCTGCCTTATCTCCTCAATCTTCCTTCCGTTCTCGCTGTACCGGTATGTTGTTGTATTCTCAACAACTTTCTTCACCCTCCCCCTGATGGGTGGAAGTTGAACGGGCTGGACGGGCACTAATTTTGGTGAGGATCTCGCCTCTACCTCTGGGGACGCTCCGGTGTCAGATTCGCTGACCTCCACTTGATGCATCATCATGCTCAGCATCCCGCGTGGCTTGCCTCCGTGAATCAACGGCTTTGGCTGCACCGGTAGTGGCCGTGTCTGCGTAGCCTCTCCAAAGACTGACATCGAGGACGGGGACAAGGATATTTCTGCTGGAGCATGTACCGAGAGATCCAGGGGAGCGTTACCCTCAGCTTGGCTATAGCCGAGGACACAGTCGCTGACGGGGCCTGGTGGTGTTGAGCACTTCCCTTGTCTACGGAGGGCGGTTCCTCTGTCTTCTTCCCCTCCTGGTGCAATGGGCTCCTGTTATCGGCACTCCTGCTCCTCGAGTGAGAGCGATCCCTCCGCTCTCGCTCAAGCATCTTCTGTGCCTCGCGCCATAACTCGCAGTTCCCGATATCCCTCCGGGCTAGCTTCAGACGCATTGTCTTCGGTGGTGCTGCCCTTTCTGCCTCCGTTTCCAAAGCTATCTGGTCTACCTCCCCCAGATTATCCGGGTGTTCCTTGCTGTAGTGGCGTCTAAGATTATCCTTCCTGTTGGATCGGAATGAACAGCGGCGGCACCAGGCAAAAAGGGATTTCTCCGTGTGCTCTATCCGGACATGGCGAGCTAAGCTGGTCCGCCCTTGGTAAGTGCGGCCACACTGCTTACACTTAAACTCCTTGGGTGGCTCCAGTCCGTCCATTTTCGCCTGAGCTCGACAAAGAAAAGAAACAAAACATCCAAATAATTCCCTGGTCAATTTACACTGAGGACACACGGACAACACGTACGCCTTATTCCCACAGAGGTTTATCTATAGCGAGAGGGTAGTCGCCTCTGCCTCGGCGGATTCCTCCTCACGGGCTCATGGTTGGTCTGGGTTCCCCGGCCAACATCCTCATCGAGCTCCAAGGCCCCGGCGTCCTCATCCTGCGGGTGTTGTTGGTGCGATCCTTCATCCAGCATGTCTCTGCTCTCATCTGGTGAGGTATCGATCACACAGTCGTGCGACACATCTGGTTCAGGCTGAGCTCTTTGGTCCTGGTAACGCCTCTCAGTTGAGGGTACTGGTTGGGACGGCGTCACATTCCATGCCTCCAATGGCTGACCCTGATACTCCTTTAGTCTGTCTGAATGCACTACTTGCATTCGCCCCCGTAGTTTCGCCTGTATCCTAAACGTCACATTCGAAAGTCTCTTGATTACTAGGTAGGGGCCCTTCCATCGGCTCACCAACTTGGGCGATACCCCTTTCCTCTTAGAGGGATCATACAGCCAGACGAATTTCCCCTCCTCGTAACTCGTCTCCGTCGCTCGTCTATCATATGTGCGCTTTTGATGTCTCGCACTTAGCTTGAGTTCTTGCCTGGCTCGGTCATGAGCCACCTGCATGCGATGCCTTAATTCCTCTCCATAATCTGTGATGGGTCCATCTCCCCTCAGAGGTCGTGTCTGCGTCGTCAAATCTATCGGCAACGCAACCTCCCGTCCAAGCATGAGCATATTCGGTGTCTCTCCCGTAGACTCCTGAGGAACGGACCTATAGGCGAATGTCGCAAATGGCAGCTGTTCGTCCCAGTCCCTCTGGTCACGCCTCGTATCAAGCATCATTGACACTGTAGTTATGAGGGTACGGTTAAACCTCTCGATTAACCCATCGGATTTGGGATTGTACGCGACGGTCCGGGTCTTCCTTATTCCAAGGATCTTACACATTTCCGAAAAGATAGCAGACTCAAAGTTTCGTCCCTGGTCCGAGTGTAACTCCCGAGGTACCCCGTACCGGCACACAAAGTTTACCACGAAAGCCTTAGCCACGGTGGGAGCTTGGCCATCGGGGAGAGCATAGGCCTCCATCCATTTGGAGAAATAATCTCCCACAACGAGCACCCATTTGTTACCCTCCGTTCGCGTTGTCTTTGTTAGTGGACCAACAAGATCAAGGGCCACCCTTTCCACGGGGGCTCCAACTTGATATTGCCGAAGAGGCGCCCGCCCCTTTCTTGAAGGCGACTTCCGCTTGGCACATTTTCTACAACAGGCTCTCACGTCCGCTGCCATACCACTCCAGTAATACCTGGTCTTTAGCCTATAGCTAGTGTACGGCTTACACCAAAATGGCCTCCACTTTTTCCTCCATGTAATTCCTTTAGTGACGCCTCGCGAAACTCGAAGGGCAGAATGACTTGCCACCTAATATCCTGACCATCAGTGGATTCCCAACGCCTACCCAGTACCGAGTGTCGCATCTCTAGTTGGTCCCACTGTGACCAGTAGACCTTAGCAGTTCCTGCTCTGAGGGACACATCGTTCCAATCCGGGCGACAACCAGATTCCTCTTTTGCCTGTATCACCCAACTGATCGTCGGATCCCCAGTTGGCCTTCACGCAATTTGTCCATGGTGATGTGAGGCTCCAATTCGGTGATTCTCGTTGTCACATACTCAGATGCCTCGACCTTCTTGTTCGGGAGGCATTTCTCAAGTCTATTGTCGGTATTTGAAACCTCAGTTTTCACTCTCTCAGTCCTACCCTTCTCGTCTAAGACGGGGCTCTGAGGCTCCTCATCCGAACGTCCGCACTGTTTGCATGGCTGGCGGGAGAGAGCGTCGGCATTGCCGTGTCTTTTTCCAGGCCGGTGAACAACCTCAAAGTCATACTCCCCTAAGACCTCCAACCAGCGAGCTACTTGGCCCTCAGGATTCTTAAAAGTAACTAGCCAGCGGAGCGCTGCATGATCTGTCCGGATTAATATCCTCTGCCCATATAGATACTGCTTATAGTGTTTCAAGAACACAATGATCGCCAGGAGCTCCCTCCTAGTAACGCAGTAATTCCTCTCAGCTCTTTTGAGCGTCCGGCTGCCATACGCGATAACACGCTCTTGTTCCTCCTGTAGCTGTGACAGTACAGCTCCAATACCGAAACCGCTGGCATCCGTGTCCAATATGAATTGTCCCTCTGGCTCGGGGTATGCCAGAATAGGTGCCTCCTGTAGGTGTCGCTTCAATGTCTCAAAGGCGTCTTGGCAGTCATCACCCCAGATGAATGGTCGCGCCTTCTCCGTAAGCATATGCAGCGGCCGGGCTATATCCGCGAACCCCTTAATAAACCTCATATAGTATGAGGCTAACCCCAAGAAGCTCCTCACACCTTTGACATCCGTCGGGGTCTCCCATGACTTTACTGCCTCCACCTTCTCAGGATCCGTGGATATCCCATTGGATGAAACGACATGTCCCAGATATTTTACTTCCCGTTTGAAGAGATGACATTTCTTAGGTTTCAGTTTGAGCCCCGCCACACGAAATCTTTGCAAAAGCTCTCGCAACCGACTGATTTCTTCCAGTACAGTTTTACCATGGACATTCACACCGTCCAGATACACCAGTAATGTTTCCCACTGTAGGCCCGATACTACTCGCTCCATTAGCCTCTCGAATGTGGCGGGGCATTGCACAGGCCGAAGGGCATAACCCCCCAGCTGTACAATCCCCCGCGCACAACGAAGGCGGACTTGCCCTTTGCGTCCTCATCTAGCTCCACTTGCCAATAACCAGAGGCCAAATCCAGCGTTGAAAACCATCTGGCACCGGCCAGTGCGTCCAAGGTGTCATCGATCCTAGGCACTGGATAGGCGTCTTTCACGGTCTCGGCATTGAGCCTCATATAATCTACGCAGAAGCGTTGGGTACCGTCCTTCTTCCGCACTAAAACCACATTCGATGCCCAGGGGCTATCTGATGGCTGAATGAGGCCTCTCGCAAGTAAATCGTTGACTTGTTTGTCAATCTCTTTCTGATTACAGGCCGGCTGTCGTCTCGGCCTCTCCCTGATAGGGTGGGCGCTGCCTGTATCTCATAGGCGGATCCAGGATTTTTGCAAAGGGGGGTCCAACTTTAAAAGTGGGGGGGGGGGGGGACATACTGTGCTCCAAACTAGATGCTCTGCGGTGCGATCTGAGGCAATTTCTGACCACTTTAACCAATTTTGTTGGGAACAAAAGATCATCATTATTAAACACAAGTTTGATTTCCCCAGGAAATTAATGTATTTTTTGCGGTAAGCTTAATTTGTACCAGTAATGTATGAAGCTTTCCCAAAGTCTAGAGAGTCACTGTAACATTTTTTAAAAGGTTCTTGTGTGTTACGTTTGTACGTGAGTAGGCCTCCTATTCCTTGTGTATTTGTGTAGGCTTTTGCTTTTTTTTCGTAGGCCCCCAATTATTTGGTATAGGCCCTAGGCACAGTGTTTTATGTGCCTATAACTGGATAATCTGGTGCTTGGGGGGGATGTTAGTTGTAGTGTTTTTCCAAAATGATTCCCGAGTTTAGGTCAGGTCCCCCCCCCCCCCAAAAAACAAAAAAATAAAGAAAACATTAATTAAATTAAAAACAAAAAAATTAAAAAAAGAATTAAAAAGGGGGGTCCAGACCCCCTGGAACGCCCCCCCCCCCCCCCCCTGGATCCGCCCCTGTATCTATACTGTGTTTTACCAAGCCTGTCCTCCCGATGTCATCGTCCCCATTGGAAAATACGTCAGCGTAATCGATAAGTAGCTGAGCAATGGCGGCGTTATGACACGGCTCCATCTCCTCAGTTGCCCGAGTAAACAAATCCTGGAGGTGAGCCGGAACTTGAACTTCCTTTTCGGCGTCTCCAAAAGTTTGGTATGACTCCTCGATATCCTCATCGTCTACTGGTGTGACATGACCCGCCGCCACTCCACATCGGAGGACACACTTTTGCCGTCCTGGGTTAAGTACACGCAAAGCGACTGTGTCCTCTTCAGTGTTAACCAGGGTCCTGCCGAGTATTAGTCCCTTCTCTAACTCTCCGCCGCCCCGTACTGGCTCTACAATGCCCGCACTGCAAGCCCCCAACGGCTTGGACATCTTTCCGGGAACTATAGCCTCGTGTCCGGGTGGTATAGTTGTGGTCTGCGAGACAACAACTCTGGCGCATAATGAGACTCCAAATCGGCTTGTGCATTTCAGATGTTCTCCATTGAGTACCAACTCACGCCTCTTGAAATCCAACTTACCTCCCGTCGGGAGCAAAAAGTCCATCCCAAGTATTCCTTGAACACTTATTCTGGCGAACACTACTCCAATGGGATAAGTTGTCCTACCAACCCGCGCTACAACCTGCGCTACGCCTAGCGTTTCCAAAGGCTTCCCATCCGCCTGGAGTACCCTCACACCCTGGTCCTCCAGGTTTGGTCTCCTCTCTGGTGGTATCATGTGGTAGATCTCGGCCGATATGATTGTGTCCGTAGTTCCAGTATCGACCAGCATCTGAACTTTTAATGATCGGACCTCTCCTTCAACAAATAATCCATCTTTCGCTGACACTAGGGGCGCTAAAATCCTCCTCGCTGTATCAGACAAAGGTGGGCCTAGTCTTGTTTTGTTATCCCTTGTTGACCCTGTGTCACTCCAGCCCCTCCTCGGGTCCCGGGATGGGCTGTGACTCGTTTCCCTGCTGTCTCTTGCTCCTTTTTGTAGGGCACTCCCATGCAAAATGCCCTCGTCCCTGGCAGCCAAAACATATGTCGTCTGGTGTTGCCTGACGCTTTGGCCGCGGATGGTAAATTCTTGTATCATGCTCTCTCTTTGTTGTTGTAGCCTCGGGCTGTGATAGTGGCCCTCTGGAGGACAGCCGCCCCTCTACTAGGGTTTTCACTGTATCACGCACCTGCTCGTCCAAATCGTTCATCCTGCACGTCTTTCTTTGAAACTCACTAAGACCTGACCTCTGTGCCTCCATCCGTTCGAAATTTGCTGTAGACAAGGCTGCCCTAATTGCTTCCTCCAAAGTCGTCGGGTTGGCTCTGAAGATACTCTCACGAATCGACTGGCTAGCAATCGCGTCAGAAAAGTGGCCTCGCGCGAGGCGATCTCTGCCGGCTTCTGAAAATTCGGGGTATGCCATTGTCGTCAATTCACTGATAGCCTGGCCCAGTTCCTGTATGCTCTCCTTTGGACCTTGTCGTCTACTTCTCAACTCCATTAAGAAGTTCTCCGCCTTCCGTCCAGGTCCAAACCTGGAATTCAGTAGGCTAAGCAACTCCTTATATGTCTTCCTTTTGCCATCCTCCTTACGGTTAAGAAACACCTTTAGCGCTGGACCCTGGAGGCTCGCTGCAAGGAATGCAGCTGCCTCCTCGTCGCTCCACGCGTTGGCGATTTTGCAAGCTTCAAAGTGCTCCATGTAGTCTTTCCATGTTTCCTTCCCTTTGAATCGGTCTGGTACAATCCGGGGTCGTCCAACCCTCCTTGCGAATATGTCCTCCACTATTTCGTTTTCCTTTTGAGCTCTCTCCTCCGTAGTTCCCTCCTGTTGCACAGAAGGATCCGTTGTCGAACTGTGGGTACCCTCCACTAATAAAGTAGATTGTGCCCGAGGCGTCCACGTCATATTCTTTTTCAGTATTCCTGTAGGAGGCGTCCAAGGGCCTCCCAAGGCACCCATTTCCGGTCTTCCAAGCGACAAGTCCGGAAACTCTTGACACCCAGAGTCCACCTTGAGTTTACTTTTTGTTGAGTCCTCGTCTTTTGTTTGTTGTTGTCCATCTTCGAAGAGTAGCCTCCCAGGCGGTCCTCCCGTATTCAGTTTAGCGATTTTCTCACGTAGCCTCTCGATCTCCACCTCCTGTTCAAAGACCTTAAGCCTTAGCTCAAGCTCTTTGTTGTACTGAAATGATCGCTGTATTTCGTCTTCTTTTCCTTGCATCTCCATCCGCAGGAAATGTACTTCGTTCTCAAAGTCAGCAACCTCATCATGACTTGAGGCTCCCGTCGCCTCTTCGTTGTACGTCTGTATCCATAGTTAAGGCTAACGTCTTGTCCCTGAATGTGGTCTGTAGGTGATTTTGTTTGGGGTTTTGTGTGAAGTCGAGTGCATTTATCCCACTTCTGACACCATTGTGGCGGAATTACCAAATTACCCCGGACTAATTATTCCTCCGGTGGTCACCCAGCGAGTGTGGTACTCCTTCAGGAAATCCAAGACCGATGGGGTAGGCCCGTTGGACGGAAATGTACCGCCTAATGCACAGGGCTACTAACTGTACCCTCAATTAACCTCCGTGGGGACAGACAATACAGACTACGGACAGGACAAGAAGTATAATTGGGACAAGTACATTTGATGTAACCTCCTTTATTTATGTATTCATTACTCTATCATTGCTGTTTGAACCTCCATGTAATCATCGATTAAAGTAGTACCCTCAAGTAATTAATTGATTGGAATGATCGAGGTTTCCTCTGAAGCGAGTAGCGCTAGCTTCACGCCCCCAGCTATTAGCGCGCCTCCTGGTTTGGATCCTCCCTTGTAGCCTCCAGGCTACGAGTGCCTCTCCCTAGGGTCGCAAAGGTAAATTAACCCTTCTTTCCCTACACGGACCAGAACTAATCCCTAGTTCCAAGAAACTAATCCCAAGTTTCCTCTTCGGTATCCCACCGCGGTCCCTCTCAAGTAATTGGAAACAGAGGCCCACGCTCGATTCGAGGTAGCGCGCACGGTAGTCTCCTATTACCTGAGCTCGACACTCACACGTCCGTCCCAGACGAGATCCAAAACACCAACTGTCCGCGTCGCTGATTTCCGCACTCAGTAAACGCGCTAGCGCCCTCTATAGTACACTATTGAATAGTGACTTGCGAGTGCTCGGCCGCTCATGCCGCACAGTAAATCTCGATCATTTGCGTTACAATACTTAGACGCGCTCAACCTATGTAATTTAGATACACTAGATAGAACATTAGGGCATTGCATGAAATTTGCCAATGCACTTGGCATTAATTCAAGAACGACTCACTTGCTTCCCCGACGAGGCTAGCAAGTCATGGGTAGGAAAGGAACAATAACCAAGCGCTTTCAAAAAAGTCCCATCCCTTACTTCATAAACATTTTAAATGCCGGCCGTGTGTGATTTTATTGTGTAATTTTGTATTTTGGTGCATGTTGTCCCCCTTTGTTGAATTGTTCCAGTTTCCTTGGTTATGTGGTGTGTGTTTACGTAATTTTTTTTGTATTACCTGCCTTTTTATCTATGTGAAATTTTTAGTATTATGTAAGTTTTAACTGATTTAAAAATTATTTTTAATGGAATTGTCTTTTGGAATTTGGCCCCCGTGACACGATTTGAGGCAAATAAAAAGAAATGAAATGAAATGAAAATGAAACGAGATTGCACTGGGTAAAAATGAATTATTGTGTCGAATTGTATGAGAGTTCAACGAATTGACCTGATCTGTTTAAAACTATGAAAGGATGGATGAAAGGTGGGTGATGAGTATCATCTTGCATATTAAATGATTCTCAGCTTGGAATCTAAAGCACTGTGATGGATTGATTTAATGTCAGGAACACTATCACCAATAACCCTGCTGGCAAGTTTAATGATCCTATTTCACTTGTGCAACACAATAAAAAGACATGACATATTGCATGATACTGATAAAACATCAACATAATATCACGATCTACATGAAATAATTTCAGTCTCCTTAGAAAAAAAGAGCCTAAGGTTAGCTTTGGCACATAACCTGTGAATGCTCACATTCCAATTCAATTTGCTACCAATACACATGTATACTGTATACTTGATGCTTTCTGAGAGCCTGTGTGAAAAATTCACAGGCCCACTCGGGTGGGACTCGAACCCACGACCTCTTGCTTACTATATATAGTGCAGACGTCTCAACCACCCGAGCCCGCCGGGGCCGGCTGGCCGATTCGACTCCAATGAAAATTATGTTCACCGTTAAAGACACAGAAACGAATAAAACAATTTCCTTGTTCCTCGAGTAGAAGACAAGATTGATATAGGAATCGATTGGCTTTTGAAAATAATCTGGATAATGTGAACGACAGAGGGCGCTGTAATTCATGACAAGCTTGCATGACGAATTTGACGAACGGATCTAGAATTAATCGATGGTCTATATTGCCTGTAGAAATTATAATAATCAAGTATCCTGAAGACCTTTGCCCACCGCTCTCTCATTCATAAGTACGATGAGTCACCTTTCTTCAGGCCCCGATCATGAAGATATTACGGGCACAGTGTCATCTCGAGAGCTCAAGGACAGTGTAGCCGTTCCGAGTCCGAGTTTTTCCATCAAGTCAGCGCAGAAGCAAGGTGCCGCAATGGAGCCGTCTCCCACGGCCATGAGGTGCAGGATCGCCCTGGCCGTGACTGGAATCACGCTCGGTGTGCTGGTGTTCATCGTGTTTTTGGTGGTGGAGGATTTCAGGAATTATCATATCTCATGCTGGGGATTGGCTAGCGGTGAGTTTGTAGAAATGTCCTGGAATGTGCGATTGCGATTTACACACCGTATTGTTCGACTCCTTTGGTTTGGCCATGGAGGTATGTGGCACGTACAATTGCAGAATACACTGCTACTACTCGTCTATCCCACCTCATATCCGGATATGCTGGTACAATCATGGAGGAAGGATATACAATGTACATGGTCACGGTTGATTGACCTCAATAAACCTCCAAATGCTTCCACTGCACTGGGTATCCTCGTATCCACTTTATATTATTAGGGATAACTTATTTTGGACTTGGACTTTTTCCCAATCTTCCCCATTCGATTTACTCACGTCACGTAGGCCTAGTTACAATATGAACATCTAACAAAAGGAAAAACGGTGCATCCATTATTACTACTGGGCCTAGACAGTGCTGATTCATTCCCCTACGATGATATTTTTTTTAAATGGAAAATAGTGGCCTCTTTTGCCCCTCCCTGACCTACTACCACACCTTGGCCTCCAGAACCACATACACGTAGCAATGAGATTCACAGGGATGTTGAAAAATAAAAAGTTGTTTGAATTTAAGTGCTACCCTAACCCCCCAGGGTGTGTGGAAATTTGTATTGATATTGATGGATTCAGCAGGGTTTTATTTCTCCGTGGTTAAACTAAACTGCAAAGGAATGATACAGGGTGTTAAAAAAAATCTAAACATTTAGATCGCTAATTCAGATTAGGCATCACAGTCAAAATTCTGTTGTAGAAATAGAAATTAGGTGCTCGGGCAATTTTATCCATAAGAACTTGAGCCTCATTCCAGTGACTGATTATTATGTAACAGTTGCACAGAAAAGACTGGCGATTTTCAGACCATCCAAATCAATACTTACCTCTTAGAACCGATAACTCTCCAATCGCAATGCAGTACTACTTGGGACACATAATGGGAATGAAACATTTTAATTGCAGGTATCTTTGCCATCTTTACTCTCATCGTCCACCTTCAACATCTGAAGGGCAATCATGACTTGTGGCTGAATCGGCTGAAACTGCCCATACTTCTAGGCTTCTTTGTACAACTGGGATCAGTGTGTGCATTTATCGCCTACATTGTCTTAGCCGCTGAGCAAAAGCAGCGTAAGTATTCAGTCTCGCTTGAATTTGTGTTAGGGAAAATGCGCTGGTATGTTAATCCGGAGGTCATGGGTTCAAGTGCCACTTTTGTCAATTTTCTTTGTTCACTCTGAAAATTGATTAAATTACATGTACATAGTTTCCATTGTTGTTTGTTTGATACATTAAGATGTTAATAAAAATTGCTTATATTCACAAGTGGCATTGAAACATTATCATTGAGGTATGAAAAACATCTGAGATGTTTATAACTTATAGAATTGCCTAGAAAAACAGAACTCCCAAATACATTCACAGAGCAGGTAAAGATTTTACCTTAAAGCATTAGATTTTTGAGTACATGTATATGTTTTCTAAGATATTTTATTTTTAACACCAAAGCACATGTGACCTTAGGCCCGCATTATGTGCCCTCTTAAAAATGTTACATTGACAGCAGTGCGTGGAGTTTTTTTATTTGAGAAAATCACCCACAAACGTACTTGTAGTCGGTACAAACATAAGGTTTACATGTCATGCATGTTGAAACCTCTCAAAAGCATTAATCAGGTCTTGTGAAGAATATTAAGAATCATTTTTTGGGAGTGTCTATTGTCACATTTTTCTTGTGTTTTTATGATAGCTTTTCAAATATGCTCACATCACTCTTTTTTCCATTATAAAATTACTTCACATTAATAAATGAGTTTCGTTGATGGTTTTGAAGAATATTTTCAGTGCTCGAGATGTTTTTAGCCTGGGACTTGCTTGTAATATTGGTATCAAAGGTTTTTTTCCTTGTAAGTAAATCCAAACTTATTTCCTCACAGCCCTTGTGCCACTGAATGGACATCACCACGGTTACTACGTCACTGCTGTCTGGGTCTTTATGACCTGGAAATGGTCATTTGCTCTCTTCTGGTACTCGAAAAGTTACAGACGATTCTACATCACTAAATATGTCTCAATTCCCTAAAAACTGGATTTTGCTTAAAGGTAGTGTACATGATTGGTCATTGTTGCAATTTTCAAAAATGGGCAGATTTGGGGGGTTAGTATTTTATAGGAAATATCGTTCCACTGACCTGTTCAAAGTTTTGCGTTGTTGGATAGCGAAAAAAAAACGAGGAAAACAGCGCTCGTTTTCAACCGTCGGGCGGATGATAGCCTTCAATCAAGACGTGCGTGGCTACCTGGTCGCGTGACGCGCCCCGAATGAATGCCAGCTTGTCCGGGGCGTGCCACTCGTCCGGGTAGCCACGCGCACCTTGACTAAAGGCTACAGGGCAGTTTTAAAACTTTTTCCAGCCGGAAATCGTTGGAAAAAGATAAATTTCCACTTGTCTTGACAACGACAGCACACTTACTATTAACTTAGTCTAGTAAGGTATTTCGTAATAATTCAGTAAAAAAAAAAATTGGAGGATTACAAATCGTGTACACTACCCTTAAGCATGAATTCTTATCCCAAGTTTTCTACATGTGGTCATTTTTTAGCCTCGCATTATCTGAAGTGTAAATATTTGGATAAAACCAAGCATCATTCCAAGGAAAATGACTCACTTAGAAACACCAGGCTGATTGAATAGCACAGTAATCATCATGTCCTTATATTAAAGTGGAGCATATGTACAACAGTGTAATGGAAGTGGAGACAAGTACAAGATTATTCAAGCCTGTAGGCTGGGGGGGGGGGGGGGGGGGGGGGGGCCACGCAAAATAAAAAAAATTCCCAAAAATTGGGTACTATAACTTAGGCTAGCCTACTACAGATTTTGCCTTAAAAGTACATGTATTACTGAATAAGTACAATGCTTTCACTTCGTGGTACATTATTTATGCATTGTTCACAATGTTGTGCATATGCCAAAAGTTCAACTTTGGGGTTTGACAAACACCCCACCCCCCCCCCCCCCCCCCCAGCCTCGGGCAGACAATGGGCCTGTTATATAAGATATAGTAATTTATCTTTGGCAATACTTGGTTCCAAATACTGTACATTTCAGACTAATTGTCACTCTGTGACATGTGAGTGTGAGGATGGCAACCAAATGTAAAACCCAATAGAATTTTGGGATGAAAATTCAGACTAGAAAGTCAACCTAGTTTCTGAATTTCATTTGCTAGACATCCGGTTCAAAAACAAGAAATGGTTGTCAGAATTAACTGTCCAAATTATGCAACTACATGTACAATGTATACAAGGCTTAAAAGCCACTCTAAGTATTAAAGGGCTACAACAGAGGTGGCGGGGTTGGCAACATTTTGAATTGCCAACACAACCACCCTTACGGTTTTCCTGGGCCCAGATCTAAATAGATACCAAGGAAATTATCCCAATTTGCAGATAGACCTATATATATGTTGTCAGAACTGCCCCTAATAAGCCAGTTCGGTATTTCAACTGCGCATGTGCACAATGACATTTTATCCCGAATGACCCGCGTGACCTAACGCGCGCGTGTGAACGCAAAAGGTGGTCGCACAATGCGCACGTGTTAAATTCAATCAGAATGGGCATTCGCGTAACATGGCATGATATTACGTCAGCAATTTTATTCCGAATAACCTTTGACCTTTGAGATACCGAACTGGCTTATAAATTGCTCAGGATCGCCTCAATGTACACGAGGGAGTACACTGCTACAGTACACAATCTACTTGCCAACTGCCTCAAGCAGTAGTACTGGTAGCATCTGTTGGTAGTACAGGGCTTGAGTGGATCCCTTTTGTTGGTCAGTCATGGGAGCACACAGCTTGAAAACCCATCCACTTGCCAATAACCCTTCCATTCCAGTCGTCCACCTCTTGCTAGGTCTGGTGAGTGGCGCACACACTCTGGGGGCATGTCGGAATAGACTCCCACATAATACACCGTTAAAGGTACATGTAGTGTACACAATTGGTAATCCTCCAAATGTTTTTCTTCTGAATTATTACGAAATACCTTACTAGACTGTAAGTTCGTCAAACAATCCACAAGGGATTGTAAGTTAATAGTAGTCTCAATCATACTGTAAAAATAATGGCACTAGGTGTGCTGTCGTTTTCCAACGATTTCCAGCTGGAAATCATTGGGAAAACTGCCCTGTAGCCTTCAGTCAAGGTGTGCGTGGCTACCCGGACGAGTGGCGCGCCCCGGACATGCTGGCATTCAGGGCGCGTCCAGGTAGCCACGTGCGCCTTGGCTGAAATCTATTATTCACCAGACAGTTAAAAACGAGCGCCGTTTTTCTCGTGTTTTCGCCATCCAACAACGCAAAACTTTGAACAGGTCAGTGGAACGATATTTCCTATAAAATACTAACCCCCAAATCCGCCCATTTCTGAAAATTGCAACAATGACCAATCATGTACACTAACTTTAATG
The DNA here is from genome assembly GCA_037893225.1 of Hippasteria phrygiana. NCBI lineage: Eukaryota > Metazoa > Echinodermata > Asteroidea > Valvatida > Goniasteridae > Hippasteria > Hippasteria phrygiana. The sequence goes on from JAZGUH010000526.1 coordinate 270,323, forward strand.
TTGACGAGTATGCTGCAACAGAGCTGGATGATACACAGGTCCTTACCCATAGAGTATCAGAAGACCACTGACATACCACCCCTCCAGACTGCATTCTTTCACTCAGCCACACTCCATCCTTACATCATTCCTTTGAAATTTAAATCCAAACCTCATTGATATACAAATTACTTGGGAGTCTGGAAGTGTGTTAAAGAAAGCTACTAATAGGTTATTGTCTCCATCCAAATGCATCCAACCACGACCTAGTAAAACAAATTACTTTCGCCTGGGGCGAGGCACTGATATTTAAAACAGCACAAATATATTTACAATGAATATGCACGTTTGTTGGATTTCACTGTGACATGTTGCAAAGCATATTGTGTGTTATATAATTATAATCATTTGAATATATAGCCAGTGTTTTTTTTCTACCAAAATCTAAGGACGATTAGTTGTAACCAAAGGAAAGTTTAAAAGAGATTATTATTTTTATATTGTGTTTATCAGTACTCCTAATTGATTTTCACTGCCAATTTATCAGTGTTAAAATCGATGAGTTTCATTAATATATTAAAATAAAACAAAGATTCAATACTAATAGTATTTGTGAACACTTGTAAATCGAGGGTATCTACTGGGCAAGGTCATGACGCATAATATATCAAGAAATATAAATATTAAAAAACAGTTGAAAGTTAAAAGTTATAAGTCAATTTAAATTGATCTGCCGATTCTTTTGTATTAAAAAAAGGAATTTTTCTGAATCGTTGAAAGGGTAGGGCTGTTCATTTTTGAAGAATTTAGTATTCGATTATTCAAAACTGAGTTTGACCGAATATTTGAATATCTGATACTTGCCGGTCAAGTTTTTCAGCTGCAACCGCATGCCTCGCAGACAAAGAATGCCGGTGTTTTAAGTGCGGCGATCGATATTATGGACCGCCTGGTCTCAAGATCGTTCCTGGTACGTATAACGTTCTGATAAGAAGAAACCAAACTCCAGCCTGCATTTTTTGCAGTCATTATTAAAGTGTCAAGGGTTTTATTGACAGGAACATTAAACCTCCGTCCACCAAAAGTTACGTCGACAGAAATGCGGCATTTGACACTGCTAAACGCCATAACTTTTCTATTAAAATAGCAAGAGAGTCATATATATTTGAACAGGCAAAAAAGGTATTTGAATATTCGGTTGACGATCGAATATATTCGATATATTTGGGGCCGCCCTAGAAAAGGGGTAGTTGGTGTTTTAATACTTACTGTAGATTAAATTTTGTGATATGAATACATAGATTCTACAAGTATCTTAATATTGAATTTCTTTTAACCCTAACGTTCATAATCCATCAAAATTCTTCCCCTGTTTTGGAGGATTTCGGCAGATTCAGGATACCTCCATATTGAAAACTGGGGGATTTTGATGGATTGAGGATTGTAAGCCTAGCGTTACTGCAAGATTTTGATGGATTCAGGATACCTCCATATTGAGCAGTCACCAAAACCAACTTTTTGTGCATGACAAAATGGGTGGATTTTGGCGGATTCAGGATACTTTCTAGTAAAGTTACCCAAGGGGTTAGGGTTAAAGATGGAAAAAAATGCTATAGATTACCATTAGCTAAAGACAGGGTTTAAATTGATCAAAAAATAATACATGTACATGTGTATTCAAAGAAGTTGTGTGTACACGTATATTGTCTAGAGTGCCAGCTATATTATTTGGTAATGTGAAGAATGGTACATTAGGGTCATTCTGTAAATTTGGGGTCCAATTTTGGTGTCCCTGTTACATCTGACATGTATAAGATTTTGCAATTTAGGACACATTCATTAATGCCTATCTCCGAAAGTGAATAAAGCAAAGTACCTGCCAAACAAGTAAAACAAAATAGTGTGAAGTGAATCTTGATGGGAAATTACACATGTCAGGTGTAACAGGGACACCACAAATGTCACTCTTTTGGACCCCAAATTTATAGAATGACCCATTAACCAATTCTTTATGAATAAAGCTTCATAGCCATGTATGTTGTACAGGCAACAATGCCTGTATGAAGTTCTCAAAATGTTTATATTTTACAATTTTTAAATGGTATGGCAAAAAAGTCAGTGAGGACATGTCATGTTTCCCGCCTCCACGCATCATCATTGCACTGACTACATTGTATGTATGTGTAGTATACATAAATGTGAATCGATATGTTGTGAATTGCATCTGCATGAAAAAAAAAAAATTTGCATACTTTCTTTGAAACAAACATTTAAGCTCTTTATGATTAGTGTGAAGTGCTAAATATTTTATTTACGTTTATATTATTAACTTACAAGCCATTCACACCCAATTCTACGAAATAACATTCAGCATGTGTGTTGTGATATGTTCGAGTGCAAGTATTCACATGTGTTAGTAATTTTAGTACTGCCCGTTTTGGACATTGACTTCAGCAGTCTTGCAATATAATCAACTTGTGTGCTCACTGTGTGTCTACAGCTTAATAACTAAACAAGTTTGTTTTAGTGTGTACAAAGGAGGAAGATATCAAATTTGATAATGATGGCATGCCAGTGTAAATGTTACTGACCCGGAGATGCCATTTTCTATCTTTCAGTCAACAAGTGGCCCATATTACCTTATTCATCCAGGAATTATTTATCAGGATAATAATACATTTTCAAAGTGAACAAAGAAACTAGCAGGAGCGGGATTCGAACCTGCGACCTCCGGGTTACCATACCGGCGCTCTACCAACTGAGCTAGCTATCTTGCCCTATGTTGGCGGTCTCCCAAATTGTCAGTATCTTTGTTCGGGTGGGCGCTAGTCAGAAGTCATAAACCCAGAATGCCGTATAGCCAGGGATCACACCCAATTTTACGATACAACCTGGGAAGCGACATTGTGTTGGGATCACTCAATGAGGATACGACTTCTTAACTTATAATTCGTCAAACAATCCACAAGGGAAACTGACTAGGTAAATTTGAATACATTTTCAAAGTGAACAAAGAAACTAGCAGGAGCGGGATTCGAACCTGCGACCTCCGGGTTACCGTACCGGCGCTCTACCAACTGAGCTATCTTGCCCTATGGTCCTCAAGGTTCTACATTATAACCCCTGCTCATCAGGCCTGAAACCTCAGCTCCCTGGGGAGTATACAGCCCCGGCCGGCCGCAAGTTAAGCGCACTGGGCTAATCAAACACATAACCATCACTGCTCTATCTCCCTAAAATAGGAGTGGGAAAAGGTTTTAAATTTTTGTTTCCTCCCCCCCCCCCAAGTTTATCCCTACCCCAAATTACATATCAAGCAAGATATGGAGCAAAGGACACCCCCCACCCCCCCCCCCCCTCTCTTTTGTGTTGGTCATTGTGTTCCCGTAATCTCAGGAATTCTTTTCAGAAATCTAGGGGGGGGGGGAGGGATGTGCTAGGTAACAATAGTCTGGAGTGTGTATAGGGTATAGGGACAAAAGGGGGGGGGGGGGGGTACCTCTATGCCCCATATCATGCCGAGTATCCCAAATTGTTACTTCAGACCCAAACCTGGTGCTAGTAGTCTAGTACAGATATCTTCATAGGGCGTTCAATAGTTACTGCTGACTGATATCACAAGATAGGGTCATAGATAAAAATAAAATTAAAAAAGTGTTTTATTATCGATACAACCATGTTATCACAGTGCAGCCATGATCGATGTAGGGCACTCTATTCATCTTTGTACAATATGTACAATATACATTAAGGCTGTGCCATATATTCGATATTCGATGGATAATTGAGTATTCAAATTCTAATTGTTTTGATTCAGATATTTCTGTACATTCAGTCCTCTTGTCAAGTTTTGAAATTGCTATTTTTCCAGCAATACAAAAGGTAACAACTTTTGAGCAAGACATCGAAGGAAAACATTTTTTTTTAAATAATTTAATTTGTCAAATGTTGAATTATTTGCAGCCCAACAATAATTTATTTTGTGCATTAACAGTGAAAAGTAACCAAGAATAAATTACTTTTTTGGAGGGTTGCAGACACCCAAACTGAAAAAAAACAACCAGTAGTTTTTAGTTAAAATAAAACACAATTTCAAAACATTTTCAAAGACAAATTTGAAGAGCAGTGTTATACATGTATTTTTTTTAGACTGCTTTTTACATTTTTTTTAAAGACACTGGAAAGTGTAAATTACTTATGTATCAGTACTTGTATTTAGTTTTTTGGGTAAAAATGATCATTTACAAAGGAAATGGTATATTTTTGTGTTTTTTTGTGGAGTGGAGATTTCTCTGGATATAATTTGTTATTAGCTTCAGGATCAATATATGTGTGTGTAAATGAATTACATCAAGTAACAATTCAGTTGTGCGAGTGTTATATTTGTGTTTTTATGAGAAAGCTTTTTAAATTGGATCTTCTATCACCTTAAATACTAACACATCATGACTTCAATCATGTTTCTGTATAAGAATAGAATAGCTTAGAATTTGTCCTCACATATTTTTTTGATCAATAAATTGGCGTCATATTCCAGTCACCCTGTATATGCTGTATATATACATGTATGTGTGACCTGTATCACTTATTTCACTTCCACAGATCTGGGTTTTTTTACGGGAGATGTCGGGGTGCCGCGGCGGCTCTAGCTGACAAGCGAAACGGCCACAATGCGTTTGTGCAGTCAAGCGTAACATACACAATAATCCAACAATGGATTGAAACTGCACAAACAGCGGCCAATGGCGTCATCCGGCCTGGTGGCACTGTTTAATCCAACAATGGATTGAAACTGCACAAACAGAGGTCAATGGCGTCATCCGGCCTGGTGGCACTGTTTTTTTTGTGGCGTCATCCCTACGCAAGGGGTTAATGTAGTGTCACCTGCGCAACCCCTTTAGTGACGCGATGCACAGCTGCATGTAGTGAATCATGTAATTATTCCTCTTTATGATAGATGGAGGAGTAGTGAAAGCCAATAAATATCATAAAATGGAAGCTTTCTATGTGAACATTTAGTGCATGTACATTGTATGCCCACGCGCACATGCACTCAGGCATGGCCCTTGAAGCACCTCAAAGAATATTTCAAAAATATTTTGCATGTAATAATCACTCTCGTGTGTAATAGAGCACCGCCTAACATATCACATGTTATTTTGGTCTATACTTAAATGACACTTTGGCCTTCAAGGCAAATCTTAGTTTTTGCACTGCGTTTGTTGATTGAAGAAGCATAACACAATATGTTCACAACATAATATTAAATTTAGATCGGTAGTTTTCCTTATACAAAATGCGCGCCTGTCAGTTTTGTTCAACTTAAAGGTGAAAAGAAATTGAAACAGGAAAAATGTTGTGAATAGTTCTGAAACAAAGATGAAATACATAAAAAAATCAACATTTGGATGTATTTTTGTTACAGTAATTTATCAAGATTTAGGACGAGAAAATCATGGGGTGTGTGTTCCTACCTGGCTGTGATGTCACCAGCTCTTGCCACGGCCTGCACACACATTTGTCTTACATAGTTGTGTGGATATTCCTTTGTTCCTGTAAGGAGAGCCTCAAACAATGGGAACAATGGTACCCCACACGTTGGTCAACAGTACCCCACATGAAAAATTCTAAAGATTAGGGACAAGTTGGAGCACAATGCAAGTTTGCAAGTATGCAAGGTCTAAATATTGAGCGACTTGCAAACACTAACGGTATTCATATTCGTCAAACAATCCACAAGGGAAACCGACTAGGTAAATTTGAATACATTTTCAAAGTGAACAAAGAAAACTGGTAGGAGCGGAATTCGAACATGCGACCTCCGGAAGAGTGCCGGTATGGTATTCCGGAGGTCGCAGGTTCGAATCCCGCTTCCTGCCAGTTTTCTTTGTTCACTTTGAAAAGTTATTCATATTCAATAGCTTGTAATTTTACACTACATGTAGGTGATGTCATCATGGCGTTTACTCTTTGACACAACTTCGTCCATCTCTGCCAAGTCTGAGTAAATTCCAAAGTTGTTTGATGACCAAAGTGCCGCGTACAAAAATTGTGCACAAATTCTATGCGGTTTGGAATAGAACTAAAATAAGACGAAATAATAAAATCAGAACAATTACAAAGGCCAAAGCAAACTATAAGAAAGTGCAAGTGTACAGTAAGTGCAAATGCACCTGGAAACCTGCGAGGAACAAACAAAGGGAAACTAAAACTCACCGACTTGCCATTGTTATCTTTTTACAAAACGTACAAAAGTTTATTAGAAAATAATCATTCAAAGTTGCATTTTCTTTTGGTCCATAAATTCTGCATTTCAAAAAATACAATGGATACTTCTATTAAAATAAAATGGAAAACAAAAATTAAGGAATCTTTGCATAGAAAAAAATACCGTTATACAAATATTATTCAAAATTACAACTGATATTTTAAGAAAATACTCATATAATTGGCATGGGCAAAATATGAAAATCACAATATTACAGTGTAAATGAGCAATACTAGACTCGGACTGAGAGAAAAGTGTAACATGGTTACACCAACAAGTGATTAGGAGATCCCACAAAAGGTGGTGGTGTTATTTGCAAAGGCGATAATTTTTTGTCCTTAGGCCCAAACAATAAAGGTTTACAGGAAGTGCTAAAACATCAACAACCTCTTGAAAGTAAATACTCTTAAGAGAAAAACAATTATACACACGCTATTCGTATCTACTTGAAAAAAAAAAGACCTCTTCTGCGGTCATTTTTAAGTGCCTCAATGCTAAAGATCTATTTTGATACGTCATAATGACAACTCTAAAATTGCCTTTTACAAGATTATAAAAGTAACTTTATTTAATTACAAATGCACTGCTTTTTAACAATCCGGCAATATGAAAAATAAAGCACTGCAATGCCACTCTGTATGCAGCAGTAAGTACGGAATTCAATAAACAATCTTGCGCACATGAAGCAAAACATGTACTGTTGTCAATGCGCCCCTATTTACAGATTGCATGAGCTAGATACATAATATACATGTACCTCTAACTTTCAAAGCATGATTTCCATTCAGTTTTAGGAGCAAAACCTCAAGTCAAAAATAATTTCAACTTGCCTCACGGATTCACAATTATGTACATTGTACCGGTTTATTGGGTTTAAAGGTATGCTAACAGCATTGACAGAACTGACAGTACTCGAGTCAAGCCTTGAATGCACAATAAAAACCCAAAACGTTATGTACAGGAATTTTTAGAGCATGCCATACAGATACTTATTCACAGCTAGGTTCATAGTGGGGTGGTGGCTGGTGAGCGGGCCTTGAGACTACAAGTCCCCTTTATCCAGCCGCAATTTTGGCCTATTTTTCAATGAACATAATTGTCCAAGTAAGTACACATGAGATACATAATTTTGTTGGTAGGTTTTTATAAACATCAGGTGCTCTCAACATGAGAGCACCTTCGAACTTTTGTTTTGAGCCCATTTCCATTTCAAGTTGGAACAGGGATGTAGTCGAGTCCATCACAAGTCCCTGCAAGTCCATTACAAGTCCCTGCAAGTCCATCACAAGCCCTCCAGTCCTAATTCCAAGCTATTCAAATGAGCTTTGACAAAGGTATTCCTTTGTCATTGTTCATCCAGTTACTTGTGACCGGCTTTATGAGAGGACCCCTGACTGGACTTGCGAAAGGACATGTGAAAGGACTTGCAGGGACCTGAGTACAACTCTGAGTTGGAACTGCACCTGTTGGTTTATGAGAAACCAATATTACATTTTGTAAATTCACAATTCACTCAACGCAAGGCACACACTGCACAACAAATTGTAAAATAAACACGGCACAAAATCGTATAAACTGTGAGATAAACGTATGTAGCGACTCGTGAGTGAATTAAGTGATTTATGAGCACCATAAAGACCAAATGTTTATTTGAAATAGATCTGGCAGATAATTGCCTGGGGATAATCAATTATGATTGGCAGATGAAAATGTGAATGATAAAAGTGACTAATTGGTTTAAGCTCTGACCATCTGGTCAACAACTGGTCTTGAGTAAGAATGCTTTGCATAGTAAGTCACTAATTTCTTGTTCTTAAAAAAATAAAAAATAAAATAATAATAAGTACATGGCTTAAGTACATACTTGCATTGGAATACTTGCAGCTGGACGTTCTGTTGTCCTTTCAACAATGTAACAAATATAATGTCAAAAAATGTATTTATTCAGCCTAAAATTCTAGACCATTTCTATTTACAAAAAGTGTTGTTCCAAACACAATCGTATTTTAAATGTCCACTTATACTAAGCTCTATCTGCAGCTATATCTGACATCAATTTATACTTTTATACATTTTATGTAGTCCTGGAACTTGACAAAGACAACTGTGCACACAGCAACAATGCTCAGACAATAAAATTTGGATGGGTTGGCGCCTTCAGCTTAGCCTTGATCAAGGCTGTCAAGCGTTTTCCCTATTTACGAGCAAGCACCCAGCGCTGGCCTCTGCCTACACGTACATGCACGTACGTACGTACTCCCCCACACACATCTGTAAACAGTACGTAGAATACAGTACATGCCCAGTCTCCATACGTACACGCATTGTCGAGGCGAAAGACAGCCTTGACCCAACCGTGGCGGGTTTCTTATGTATTTCTTTACATTTTTGGCCGAAACTGGCCGAGCCAATCAAACCTTGTAAACTTTGACTCGAATATGCATATTCATGTGAGCATAGCTGCATGCACGATACACGTACACAGTCCAAAGTAAAACGCGCTTCCAAAGTAAACATGCGCTTTCAATGTAAACACGCACATGATGCGCGTGCGCGTCACCTCATCTCATTATCCAATGAGAGAAGACTGTTTACCACAGCGCGTACTCATTATCATAGTGAGCAAACACGGTTGGGTCAAGGCTGTCTTTCGCCACGACTATGCGTGTACGTATGGTGGTGACTGGGCACCAGGACTGGGCACGTACGTACTGGGTTGTGTTGGCTTGGTCAGCGCTGGGCGCTCGCTCTGCGGGGAAGAAAGCTTGACAGCCTTGATCAAGGCTACATTCAGCTTGGAAAGCACATTCTGATATTAACCACTTGGATACGGACAACAGCCATAGTTGCAGTTAAAAAAAAAACAAAAAAAACGTCTGGCCACTAATAGCACATTCCTGTGCATGCTCAGTCCATTCATGTTTCAACTATATTGTTTTCAAATGGGAGTGTAATGAATAGGTGGAGTTTTTTCAAAGCTTTCATTCACATGAAAGGGGGGCTCCAAGTGTGATGAATAGGACCACTCTATTCAGTGTGGTGCCTATTGTTTGCATTTACGCTTGGCTGCACAGCATGGTTCTTGGCAGACCAGCCCCCCCATCAATAACAGCTTAGGCAAGGGGTTAACCAAAGTGTCATTAGCAGGTAATCAAAACCCAAACATGAAATACAATTAACTGAATACACGGGATGAGGGATCCAGGTGAATACCTCCTCTTCCCAGCTTCACTTGTTTCCCATTGACGTCTTGATAGACCACCCAGTGGCACACCCAGAATTTGATTAGGGGGGAGCCTAAAAAATGTTTTCCAAAACATTTTTTTAATTTTGTTCATAAATTTTTCAAAAAAGTTCCCCCCCCAATTGTTTCCCCCTAGAAAAGTGAGATAGGAGGGATAGGCCTGTTCTGACATTGTAGCACATATATACTACTCAGAAACATGCCACATTCATGTTGGCGTTAATTTGTGTAACTAACAAACAAACCAACCAAAAATTGGAAAAGCACCAGGGGAGGGGGAAACTTCGGTCCCCGAGGGCCCCCCCGAGGCTCCCCTCATTGAAGGCAGGTTTTGTTCTTTTATGACAATATAAGTATAAGCTGTCTACTCGCGTGGCACTACGCATAACACAGAGGAGCACAAAACATGCTGTCAGATGTGATGTCATATGCAAGATCTTTGTTACAATGGACCGATCCAGACGTGTTGACCAATCACAATCGCACGTGTCACATGTCCTCCACTTTTGTGGTCGGTCACTACGTGCTTAATTTGATTGCTGAAGACATAGCTGTGTACAAACCTAATGACCATGACAAACTGGACGGATATTTGCATGGTAATGTTGGGCATGATCGGTGGATCTGTTAGTCACGTGGTACTATAGCACCATCTCCTAATCTATCGTCCGCGCAAGCATCAGTCGATCGTGCAAACGTTGGCTGATCGTGAAGGGCAAAGTTTGTGACATCTGACAATTACACAGGAGAACTTGCACCATTGGCAGATTACGAACCCATTCCTGAATGATCTATCAATTGTGCAAGTTCTGCCCTCACAATCAGTTAACCGTCAAATTATGCGCAGTAAAGCTACCCTGCACGATAGTTAGAAGCGCAAACTCTACCCTGTGACATCGTCCAATGTTTGCATGATCAGATGGTGCTTGCACCAATGATAGATTGCGTAACAAGGCAGTACTCACGCAGATCCACTGATTGCACCAACAGTATCACTATAATAAATCAACTGTGAACACAATAAGGCCGAGACAGAATATTGACTTATTCTACCTAAAACAGACTCTGAAAGCTTCACTTAAAATGAATGTAATGGAGCTCAGTTATTCAATAATAATCAACAAACATACATGGGAAACTGGCTAGGTATTAGGTAACTGGCTGACTAGGTTAACTGACGGGGTAAGATTGGCCAAAAATGAAAAATAAAATAAAAATCCACAAGGACCCCAGATCAACATATAGTTTGTATTTGCCTAAAGGCACCCCCTTAAAATATCCGTTTTTATTGGTCTACATCCACTTTTACAGCTAAAAACACCTTTAGTACAACACCTCAGGAATTCCAGATTGCAAAAGAGATTCTATAAACAATTCTGAAATCCCGACAAGAAATCCTGAAATCAGGAAAAATCCTGACAAATCCCACCCCTGCTTTAAAAGTTGCTCAAAATTACCTAGTCAGTTTCCCTTGTGTTTTTTGGGGTATTACATGATTAAAAAGTCGCATCCTCATCAAGTGATCCCCACATTGGCACTTTCCATAGACGAATTTCATAGAGTTGCTTATTTAAGCACAAAAAACCTTGCGAAGTAAAAAATGGTTACCGGCCAAAACTCTGTGTGATTGTTATGCTAAGTAACAACAGCTAAATACCAGTCGCAAGTAATATACATCACATGGCGTTTTGGCCGATAACCTGATTTTACTATTAACCCTAACAGTCCTGAATCCTCCAATTTTAATATGATTTTCCACACACCCTAGGGAGTTAGGGTTAAGCAAGGTTTTTTGTGCTTAAGCAAATTTTGTGCTTAAGCAGCTCTATGAAATTGGCCCCGTGTTGTATCATAAAGTTAGAACATTTTCCCTGGCTACATGGCATAATTATTTTATGACTTAAGACTAGTGCCCCACTGAACAAAGACACACTGAACCCACCAGGAGACCACCAGCATATGGTAAGATAACTCAGTCAGCAGAGTGCCGGTACGGTAACCCAGAGGTAGCAGGTTCAAATCCCGCACCTGCCAGTTTTCTTTGTTTCCTTTGAAAACTGATACTAATCATGATAGTAGTCTGATCCAGCAACATGTGTTGTTACAGTGTGCGAGTCTGTCCACTACACACAATGTCAGCACGCATTCCTGACTTACTTCTAGATCAAAAAGCATCCGAAATAGCTGGCGAATGGAGGAGATCCAGTTGAGTCCAACGTATGACTTCCCAAGGTGTTCCTCTAGAAAGTTTGTATAGTCATGGAGTGCCGTGGCCTTGTGGTATAGTGTACCAGACTCAAGATCTCTCTGATACCGGTACTACAGATTGTGGGTTAAAGACCAGCAGGGGTCATATGGTGCTGGTATCCTTAAGCAAGACACTTTGTCACAAGTTGCTTCTCTCCACCCAGGAGTAAATGGGTACCTGTGAGGGCAGTGATGGTTATGTGTTTGATTTAGCCCATGTGCGATTAACTTGCAGCCGGGGCTGTATACTCCCCAGGGAGGTGAGGTTTCAGGAATGTTTGATGGGTCTGATGATCAGGGGTAATAAATATAGCACCTTGAGCACTGTGATTACAGAGAATATGTGCGCTTTATAAATCTACACATTACTTTTATTACATTTTTCTTCTGGAAGTTGGACCCTAGTTACTCGACTGTGTTGCCCCTTAATGTTACTTACTTACTTTACTGGCAATGTTCCAACTACATGCAAAATGAACACCTATTATGGACGGATGTAGAATTAGTCTGAAGACGAATACCAAAAAGTATAAAAATGGGAAATTAGGCCTTTTTTTCTCTCTGATTACCCTACCCCCCCCCCCCCCCCCCCAGGTTAGTTCACTCTACATTTCACTAGCCCGTTCACTAAAAGGTCTCACCAAAAAATCCTGAAACCAGGAAAAATCTTGAGAAATCTCGCCCCTGGTTATAGTTTCATAAGTACATGTAAGTTACTTCTCACTAGCCTGTGGGGCAACCCAAGTACATCTAACTACAGCTGTTCTAACTAGTGTTTGTACATTGGGCTAGTAAGCACATCGAGTCCTGAAAATTGCTATCAAATGGGGGTACTGCACATATATTTGGAATACTTAGGCAGTTATCCAGGTAAGGATAACAGGCAACATTATCATGAAGTTCTATCATTACGTTTTATCTTTAACACCTCTCTATTTAAACTGAAATTGGTCAAAATACTACTTCAGCCCTATTTAAAAACAATGTTTTAAATGCATTAATGTTCAAGGCACTTCAAAAAACTTGCACTTCAAATTTAAAACCTTTTTCAAGTTTTAGAACACTTACATAATATTTCTTGTACTGCAATTATTGGTCCACGCAAACAAATCTTACACTTTGCCAAAAATATTTTGAATATTGAAAGAGCCAGGCTTTTCGTCAGAAAAAACCTCTTCTTTGGTCTTTCAGAGCCACACTATTTGTACATTTATTCAAAATATATTCCGAAATAATTTCTCTTTGAACAAGAAAATACAAAATATAATTTGGTCCTTGTTGAAGATTTGTTTACAAATATACTTTTTAGCAGATATGCAAACTTTCATCTGCACTCGATTTTACTTTTTGTTTTGTTGCAAAGAATATCATTTTTGTTAAATGTTATCATGAAAATATTTTGTTCATAGTGTCTTGGCAGCAACTTGTACCTATCTACTTTAGTGTGACCACGGGTGAAATGCAATGTTAAATGTAATTATTATTTTAATGCACTTCTCCAAACCATATTCCTCTAGCTCCTGACTACATCAGCATTCATCTAAAAACATCATTAAATGGTTGTTTTTTTTACATTTGTCTATTTGATCAACATATTCCTGAAAAAAATACACTTTGATTTTGTTTGGTCACCATTCACTATTTGTCTCAAAAATAGCATTAATTGAAAAACAATCTTAAAATGCAAAAATGCCACATTTTGAATTGCCGACCCTACCAGCCTCACGGTTTTCCTGTGCCCCAGGGCTAAATATAGGAGAATTCTTCAAACTTCTTCGTCAACAAATCACCTGTATCTCATCATTCATCTACTGGTATTTTTCAGGATTTCTTTTTAAAGCAGTAGCTGAAAAGAACATGGAAGCCTTGCCAATGTTAACAATTAAACCCTCTGAAGCAAATGTCCAAAAACTTCCAAATAGAGTCAGTGTGTCCACCAAATGTAAAACTACCAAGTAGGGCTGTTCATTTTCGAATAATTTAGTAATCGATTATTCGAGACTGGGCTTGACCGAATATTTGAATATTCGATACTCGCCGATCAAGTCTTTCAGGTGTCTGCTGCAACTGCATGCCGCGCCGGTAAAAAGCTGCATGCAAAGCACGCCGGTGTTTTACATGCGGCGATCGATATTACAGACCACCCGATGGACATTTTTTTGCATTGTATCAAGATCATTACGAGTACGTAGGCCTATAACGTTCTGAGAACAAGAAACCAAACTCCAGCCCGCGTTTTTGCAATAATTATTTTAGAAGTGTCAAGGGTTTTAGGGTCGGGAACCATCAACCTCTGTCCACAAAAAAAATGCGGCGTTTGACACTGCTAAGTGCCGTAACTTTTCTATTAAAATAGCATCATAGTCGTATCTTTATGTGCATATATATTTTTTTTCGAATATTCGAACCGGAAAAAAGCTATTCGAATTTTCGGTTGATGATCGAATATTAGAATATTCGCTATATATTCGGGACAGCCCTACTACCAAGTTTGGGCTTAGTAACTTTTCCTATAATACACTTTGAGAAATGGCCTCTGCAGGACAAAGTATTGGTGGCGCACTGTTATTGTGAATTTTCAAAATTAGCTACAGACCTTTTTCATGTCTCGTCATTGACTGCATAGTAGTATAGTGATGCTTATGACGTGCCTATTCAGGTAAACCAGTCACTCTGTATGGACTTACATGGTTTAACCTGTCCGATACGATACACATGCACTACGATTACTCTAAGGCGGTCTGCAGGCAGTAGTTTTGTTTAACACTTCACGCCGTCTGATCACATGGGTTAAAAAAAGCCCATCGGCTGGGGAATTCCTACCTACATTGATTTGTGGCAGACCAGTTCAGGATTGGAATCTTGGCTACTGTCACCATCGCCCGAGGACTGAGAGCTATTGGTCGCCTCGGAAACGGGGCTCGCGCTGTCCGAACTAGCATCGTCCCGGAAGTAGCCGTGAGCGAGAGCTTCAGAAGCGGTCAGCCGACCGTCAGGGCTGAAGCACAACAGTCTCTGTTGGGGGGTGGGGGGGGGGGGGTAATCAGGAGTTAGTGATTGATGTTTATGGGTCAATTTTTGTTAATTCAATGTGCACAGCAGGTGTGATTATTTCAACTCCAATTGTTGAGATGAAATACGCACCTGCTGAAGTATGCTTACTAATATTCAACCATGGGGCTATATTAAAATACTCGAGCACCAACTCACTGGTCTCAAAATTGAATATGGCTTCAGTACGACTATACACGTATCTGCATGTGTACATGTACATGTACCAATTTATATGCACTAATTAAATACAACATTGTTAACCCCAACTCCCTAAGCATTTTCACTAGAAACCTTCCTCAACCTGTCAAATTCCAACACCATGTGGTATACTGTACACACAAATTGTTGGACTCTGATATTGCTGGTATGCCAAGCTCAGTGTAAAGGACTATCAGTTTGGGGGTCCAGTACCCATATCCTAATAGATTCCAACCAAACATGCTGTTGGGTTTTGATGGGTTGAGTACTGTTAGGGTTAATGAACCAACAATGGTCTAAGCAAGATAAATGCTTCAACTCGACGCATACTAAGATATATGTAAACAACAGGCACCCCCTCCAATCATGGCCTAGCCTACGCCCGATAGCTTCAAAATATGCATGTGGGGAATGAGGATTAACACTTCTCTACAGGCCTTTTCACACTATGTACGTTCAACCCGGACCCGTGTAGACTTCCTAAAATTTCAACACGGGTCAATTGCGCTGCCTTTTCACACTACTCAACGCAGCGCCAGCGTTTTTGCTACACGTCACATGTTTCGACCAGTGTATTGTGCGATCGTTTCACACTACGCACACGGCTGGCCGTTCAACACGGGTCGAATCGGAAAATACCCCATACTGCATTCTGGTCGTTCCGTCAAGCTGGCTTCGGATGGAGCCGTCAGCCCAAATAGCCAACATATAGCATTCAACTCCTCCTCACTCCATGTCGGTTTTTTGTCTGATTTGAGGCCCATTTTCTCGGGACATATCGGAGTGAAAATAATCTCGTGAAAGTAGCATGCACAAAGCCAGTTCGGTATTCAAATTGCGCGTGTGCGCATCGCATCTTGACAGCTTTTCTTTCAGGCTAAATATTTCATCGTATGCGTGCAAAAGCATAGTGGGTACCAGCAAATTTAAAGAGATCGTCCTGTTCTGAAGTAACATTCTTCCAAAAACGTTTGGACAGCAAAGTGTTTTCAGAGGTCCTGTGTGTCCAAACTTTTGTTCAAACAAAAGTTTTCATCGTCGTTTTCGATTGCACGAAATATTTTGCACAGAATGCATATTTGGTTACCACCTCCCCCATAGACTTGTGTGTATTTATCTGCCACGTTTAGTACGGAGAGAAAAATCGTCAAATCTTGATGCGCAGTTGGAATACCGAACTGGCTTATTGAAATGAACACGTGTTACATGCATGGTGCGCGTGCATGCGCAATGCCGCAGGTCAGAGGTTATTTGTTTGTGTGGTGCTGTGCACGCACTCACACTCCGATCCGCAGTTACACGGGTCAAACTCAACCCGGAGGCGTTCACACTACGACTTTCAACACGGGTCCAACTTCTCTACACAGGTCGAGAGCTCTCAACCCACCTCCCGAGCAGGGTTGAGTTTCAACCCGGGTTGAGCGCTCTACACGGGTCAGTGCGGTGTTGAAATGTTGCAGTGTGAAAAGGTCAGTCTAGTTATAACACAGGGCAGACCCGGGTCCAACACCAAGATTTGTCGTAGTGTGAAAAGGCCTCATAGTTTCAATCAAGTTGCTTCAGTATGTGACTTTACAGGCGTACCAGTGTTGGTGTATTCACAGTAGGCAGATTCACAAAATGTTTAAGTTGCTTCAATTCTTTTAAAATTTAAATATTATATCACTGGAAAGAAAAATGAGGGGTCAATGGTCATGATAGGTTACCCTATGCAAAGTTATGGATTTTTGTTGATTAAATTTTTTTTGTCATTTTGGAGGACAATTTCAGTTAAAAAGTTGTGACCATATTGCTAAATGTTTTAATTGAAAATTTGAACCTATTTATTTCTTATCAATTTGTTATAAATATAAACATAATTTTATGAGTCATTTAAAATAGTAACAATTAACAAACACCGATTATTTGCCAATAAATGATCAAAAACTAAATAAAAACAAATTATTAGCCGGTCACTGCACCGACAGAAAATTGGGCATCGCAAATAGCGCCGCCAACGCCGGTTCACGTGAATCTGCCTACTTAGTCGTACTTCAGTATATTTGTCTGTACTGGTACCCTGTACTTATGAAAATGTACTGGTACTAGTACTCAAAAGATTTATCAGTGCATTCAACGTGGCTGTAGGTGTTTCCCTGGGTGCTAAAATCCAGAAATCTATTGGGAGTAATAATACCACATGGAACACTTTGATCCTTCAAAGGCTTCTTTTTTGAAAAAACATCACCATTGACCCAGCTTAATTTGTTGATGTTTGCAAATTAACTTTAAAGGTAGTATACATCATTTGCAAACATAAAAAAACAAAACTACTGAATTATTACAAAATACCGTACTAGACTGTAAGTAAATAGCAGTCTCAATCATCCTGTGAAATCATGGCACCTAATGTGTTGTCGTTTTAAAGAAAAGTGGAAATTTATATCAGCCGACAATCGTTGGAAATATTCTAGTTCCCCGATCTGATAATTCACTGAATTTCTCCGTGTTGTCTAAAGTATGGTCAGGGAACCAGACTACTAGAACAGAATTTCTTTTCTCTTTGTTTTCCCAGAATCTATGCACACAAACCTTTAAACAGGTCAGTGTTACAGTATTTGGTAGCACGCTATAAAATACTAATACCCCAAATCCATTTATTTCTGAAAATTACAGCAAAAGCAAATGGTGTATACTACCTTTAAGACACAATCTGCTCAGTTACCTGTAGTAAGTCCAGCCCCTGTGGACATATATCCTCAATGTAGTTTTCCAGAGGGCGAGGCGGCGATGAACGGAATGAGCTCCATGGTAGTGAAACTTCTGGCCAATCATCTTCCGGTGGTAAACCAATCACACTGTGACGAAAATGAAGCAATACATGTTATGATGTAGCAACAGGTTGAGAGAAACAAGTTGAATGTCACCTTTCTAAAGGTCAGATGGAGGTCAGCCTACCAGCAAACTGACCTGGGGTCAAATGTTAAAGGTTATCAGGAAAGTCAGATTTTCCATCTTCACTTGGTCTTTACTCAGAAATGAGATGACATGTAACACAGTTTGTATGAGCCACCAACAGAGGGCGCTATTGGTGTGCCTGATTGGGAAAGAGGGGTTGTCTGAAATTCAGGGCCCAATTTCATCTCTGCTAACCACAGAATTCCTTGCTTACAATTACCATTTTGTGCTTACAGTGCTAAATACCGTACCAATGTAGTAAGCATAGAATCCTTGTCACAGGAGTCAATCTCTGATGATACATGTATTTTAAAAGATAGCAAAAAGCTAAAGGTCAATACTAGATATTTTTCACTTTCGGTAATTAGCCGAGGGTAAAATCTGGTCCAGGGTTCAATTTCATGGACACACTCAGTGCAAAATATTGCTCAGCAAATCTTCCTGCTAAAATCAGCTGGGAACCAGTCACAATCTGCAGTATACATCACATGTAATTTTGGCTGGTCATGAAATTGGGCCCTGGTCTTACAAAGAATTAACAACGTCCTCAGGAAATGCAACAACATCCTCTACTGGTGTCTCATGGAACTGCGACAGTAGAAGAATTCTAGCATTGAACTGTTAAGATAAATTTTAGTCCTACAATTCCTATATCTAAGCATGCACACCTTCAAAATATTGAGCCAAGATTCAAAGAATCATTTCCGAAACTGACAAATAATTTGCAGACTGAAGAATGAATGCATAATTAATGAGATGGTTGAAGAGAGCACTTACTCAAATATTTTATAGAGCTGATCAACGTCTGAAGTTCCACAAAATAATGGCCTGGAAAAAAAGAAAGAAAAAGAAAAAAATGAAAACAAATTGAAGAATTTGTATTTGTGCATTGCCACAAACATGGGTCCACCTTTTTTTGGTCTCTAGGTTACAAACACCTTGAAAAACAATGATGTAAACATTACTTGCGCTATACACATGAATCAGCCATCCAGCTTTTTGTCCAACTTGGAATAAATGGCAAATCGTCATTTTGCAAAGAGCCATTCAATGTTGCTCAGACGTTCATAATGGTGTCTGTCATAAAAAGTGCACCCATGTGGCTTTGCACATTTTATCAAATTTACCAAGCAGTTGAAAATTCTAATAAAGAAAAATAAATTTCTTGATTTTTTTTCTTCTCTCGTCATTGACTCGTCACAGAGCTGACATACTAACAAATAAACCAAAAACCATACTTCAGCTCTGCGACTAACTAACTAATCAATCAATCAATCAATCCATTATTATCTTGAATGCTTAATTATATCTTTAATTTCCGAGGTTGAAATTTTTTTTTTAAATTACGCAGTGCACAATACAATGTCAACCCCAAGCGACTCAACTACATGCTATACAATTAATCTACTCCTATCCTATATTTCCCCAGTTATAACATCCTTAGCATCAAGTACATGTATTTACAAGTACAATACTGTTTCATTGCCATCTATTCTTTAACAAAAGAACTTGGCAACCTTTGTTTGCATTCAATATCCCATGACTTGTACTGTACTGTGCATGACTGCACTTTCAGTGGTTTGGAAGCTGATGTTCATCCAACGCTCCCAACTTGTACGAAATTCAGGGACAAAGAAATAATGGCAGGAGGGACGTCTACCATGAAGTGGAAACAAAGGCCTGTGATGTGAAACTCTCTAAAATGTCATTCATTACCTCTAAAACTGAAAGAAAAAGTACCTGGTAGGTTTAACAGGTGAGTCAGGTTGGCCTTGTGGTACTTTTCTCATCTTCCGGTGCTGTGACCCGGGTTCAAATCCCACCAGGGCCGACATATATGTGGATTTGGTTTTCAGTCTGCCTGATTTCGTGGTTTTTCAAAAGAATATCATTCTGGGGTTTTCCTCCTTTCTACAACTGAACATCTCTTCGTCGTCTTGCTACAGGTTTCTTCAGGCTTTTTCAGGTTTTCGAGCTACAGTGTGACATGCGCTTTTGAGAAATCCTTGGTTTCATTACCAAATAAATAAATAAATAAATAGAATGGACAACAGAAGGTCATTGGTCTGGTATCTGGTAAATGTGGATGTGCACCAACTCCTATTTGAAATGTAGAATTTACCCATTTCTTGCTTCTCAATTTTGCTCAAATATAGTGATTTTACTTCTAAATGATGACAACTGTATAGATGTAAGGCTCATAGGTGGCAAGTTTAAAAGTAGCTCAAGAAGTGCATTTCAATCAATTTTTATGGGTGTGTGTGTGTGTGTGTGTGGGGGGGGGGGGGGGTGGGAGGGGGTTAGCCTTATTGTACAACTATCACACTTTTACCTTGCATTTTGACAGAATGAAGATTAACCCTTTCATGCCCAACTTATTTTTCTTACACTGAACTTTACGCTATAGGTTGGGCTGGGACTTAAAAGTCCTGTCCGGCGCGAATGTGTTAAAGTCAAACTTAGGCCAAACTTTCCGGGGGGGGGGGGGGCACACACCCAGAACTTCAAATACAGAAATGCATTGCCAAATTGGCCCGATATCCCTTTTCTGTTCAACACCACTGAAGTTTTTTATGTACAACTTTAAAGAAAACACAATCCAATATTCCTGTTAATGTACACATTGCAGGAGGTGAGTAGGTCACACCAATGGTGGAAGTTACCCCAGGCTGTCTGGGTCTACAGGTCGCAAAATCAGGAAAACCGTAAGGGTAGTAGGGCTGGCAACCTATGTAAAATGTGGCCAACCTCACCACCTGTTGAATCCCTTTATCTAGAGTGAATTTTAGCCTTGTATTTGTCGACTTCCCATAAAAAAAAAAAAAACACCCATGTAACATGCATCTGTTTCTTATCTTATTTGTTTATTGGCTGTTTTGGAAACTTTTCCAAAACAGCCCTTGTTTTCGTTAAGATTTTTATTTTATTTTTTTTTTTTGGCTGTTTTGGAAACTTTTCCAAAACAGCCCTTGTTTTCGTTAAGATTTTTTTTTTTTTCTTTTTTCTTCCTTTTCAGACTTTTTTCCCACAGCATTTGTGCACGTTTTCTTTCTTACCGGCACTTTGGCTACTTTGGTGCACCCGATTGACTTTAAACTTGGCAGACACTTAGACAAACTGCTCAGAATGTGTCCCGAACTTTTTGGTCATGATGACGTCATCACGTGATTTTTTATGAATTTTTGAAATTTGAAAATCGTAAAATTCTTTTCAATATATCTAGCGAACAAAATAAGATATTTTCAAAATTCTTTTTGTTATAGCTTTGGTATGTCTCAAAGATATGCCCTAAAACGGAGAAAATGTGTGACGTCATGATGACATCATCAAAAATGTGCTTTTTTAAAACACATATAAGGATAGGTCCGATCGTCATGAAAATTGGTGGGTAGGTAGATACTGGCACTAGGATGCAAAATCCAAAGTGACGTCATGATGACGTCATCACGTGATTTGTTATGAATTTTTGAAATTTTGAAAATCGTAACATTCTTTTAAATATATCTGGCAAACAAAACAAGATATTTTCAAAATTCTTTTTGTTATAGCTTTGGTAGGTCTCAAAGATATGCCCTAAAAAGGAAAAAAATGTGTGACGTCATGATGACATCATCAAAAATGTGCTTTTTTAAAACACATATAAGGATAGGTCCGATCGTCATGAAAATTGGTGGGTAGGTAGATACTGGCACTAGCGTGCAAAATCCAAAGTGACGTCATGATGACGTCATCACGTGATTTGTTATGAATTTTTGAAATGTTGAAATCGTAACATTCTTTTAAATATATCTCGCAAACAAAACAAGATATTTTCAAAATTCTTTTTGATACAGCTTTTGGTATGTCTCAAAGATATGCCCTAAAAGGCGAAAATTGTGTGACGTCATAATGACGTCATCAATTTTTTTTTTTTTTACGCATGTAAGGGTCGGTCCGATTAAAAAGATTTATACATTTAATTTTTCTCTACCTAATTCAACAATTTCGTGATCGTGGCTCACTCAAGTATTAAGAAATAACAGGCATCTGAAAATTGTGACCAAATTCAATATAACACAAAGGAATTCTGGGAAGGACAGAAACCATGGCTTTCATGTGGCATGCTGTCCATAAAGAGTTGATCTCTAGTCTTTTTTTCAAGTCGTTAGACAAGTCGTAGGCAGACACTTACACAACTGCTCAGAATGTGCGCCGAACTTTTACGTCATGATGACGTCATCACATGTCATGTGACGTCATCTTAAAGGTGCATTTTTTGAAGCCATATATCTACAAAAGTACAAGTCAGATTAAGTTAAAACGTGGTATTTAGTTATGCCAGCATGTGTTAGATGAAAATTTATGTGACGTCATGATGACGTCATCGGCTAATTTTCTATAATTTTTTTCATTTTTGAAATTTCATTTAAATCACATAATTTTACACAAAAAAACAAAACAGCCCTGTGTTTGTCCACAAACACTGCACCAGATGTCTAGTTTTTTTTTTTTTCCTTTTCAGACTTTTTCCCATAGCATTTGTACACGTTTTCTTTCTTACCGGCACTTTGGCTACTTAGGTGCACCCGATTGGCTTTAAACTTGGCAGACACTTAGACTAACTGCTCAGAATGTGTGCCGAACATTTACGTCATGATGACGTCATCACGTGATTTTTTATGAATTTTTGAAATTTCAAAATCGTAAAATTCTTTTTAATATATCTAGCGAACGAAACAAGATATTTTCAAAATTCTTTTTGTTACAGCTTTGGTATGTCTCAAAGATATGCCCTAAAAGAAAAAAAGTGTGTGACGTCATGATGACATCATCAAAAATGTGCTTTTTTAAAACACATATAAGGATAGGTCCGATCGTCATGAAAATTGGTGGGTGGGTAGATACTGTCACTAGGATGCTGAATCCGAAGTGACGTCATGATGACGTCATCACGTGATTTTTTATGAATTTTTCAAAATTTGAAAATCGTAACATTCTTTTCAATATATCTGGCGAACAAAACAAGATATTTTCAAAATTCTTTTTGTTATAGCTTTGGTATGTCTCAAAGATATGCCCTAAAAAGAAAAAAAATGTGTGACGTCATGATGACGTCATCAAAAATGTGCTTTTTTAAAACACATATAAGGATAGGTCCGATCGTCATGAAAATTGGTGGGTAGGTAGATACTGCCACCAGCATGCCAAATCTGAAATGACGTCATGATGACGTCATCACGTGATTTGTTATGAATTTTTGAAATTTTGAAATCGTAAAATTCTTTTAAATATATCTGGCAAACAAAACAAGATATTTTTAAAATTATTTTTGTTATAGCTTTGGTAGGTCTCAAAGATATGCCCTAAAAGGGAAAAAAATGTGTGACGTCATGATGACATCATCAAAAATGTGCTTTTGTAAAACACATATAAGGATGGGTCCGATCGTCATGAAAATTGGTGGGAAGGTAGATACTGTCACTAGGATGCAAAATCCAAAGTGACGTCATGATGACGTCATCACGTGATTTGTTATGAATTTTTGAAATTTTGAAAATCGTAACATTCTTTTAAATATATCTGGCAAACAAAACAAGATATTTTCAAAATTCTTTTTGTTATAGCTTTGGTAGGTCTCAAAGATATGCCCTAAAAAGGAAAAAAATGCGTGACGTCATGATGACATCATCAAAAATGTGCTTTTTTAAAACACATATAAGGACAGGTCCGATCGTCATGAAAATTGGTGGGTAGGTAGATACTGGCACTAGGATGCAAAATCCACAGTGACGTCATGATGACATCATTACATGATTTGTTATGAATTTTTGAAAATTTGAAATCGTAACATTCTTTTAAATATATCTGGCAAACAAAACAAGATATTTTCAAAATTCTTTTTGTTATAGCTTTGGTATGTCTCAAAGATATGCCCTAAAAAGGAAAAAAATGTGTGACGTCATGATGACATCATCAAAAATGTGCTTTTTAAAAACACATATAAGGATAGGTCCGATCGTCATGAAAATTGGTGGGTAGGTAGAAACTGTAACTAGCATGCAAAATCTGAAATGATGTCATGATGACGTCATCGTAAACTTTTTTTATGATTTTTGAAATTTTTGAAATTTTATTTTAATCACAATTTTACACAAAAAAACAAAACAGCCCTGTGTTTGTCCACAAACACTGTACCAGATGTCTAGTTTATTTGTGTCTTGTTTACCATGGGTGGGTAAATTGACCCTAACTATCACCTAAAGCTACAAAATACTTGTAGTAGTAAAATGTAGTATGCAGTACTCTCACCTACCGGTACTTGTGT
Source organism: Hippasteria phrygiana (assembly GCA_037893225.1). Classification (NCBI taxonomy): domain Eukaryota; kingdom Metazoa; phylum Echinodermata; class Asteroidea; order Valvatida; family Goniasteridae; genus Hippasteria; species Hippasteria phrygiana. Next base: position 294,554 of record JAZGUH010000526.1, read on the forward strand.
GCAATGCTTGTTGCAATTTTTTAGTCTTTGGTACTTCACCCCAAATTGTGTACGTAGTAAATATGTAGTACTACTGTTTGTTGCTGGGGTTGGAGGCAAAATGTCTGTTTTCATCTAAGGCGGAAACAAAGCATGAACTACTGGTTTTCAGAGATGATACAATTTTGTATCTTAGCCATCCAATTCATTGACACAAATATAATTTACCCAGTAACTTAACTGTATTACATAGAAGTAGTACTCTGTAGTTGCAAGTATTTTGACTGCTGTCATGATACACTCATCAAAGACAGAGAGACTCAGTGCTACAGAATATAAGTAGTATTTCGCAGTACACAGGTCTTCACCCCAAATAAATGCCTAGGATGTTAGGGTTAATGCATCAACATTGGTCTCCCTCTGGTCCTAGCTTTTTAATAAGGGAAGACAAGTTTTAGTAGGGGAGAAAACCCCAGAGAACAATTATTCCTTGGGAAAACCCATGCAATCAGGTAGGGACTGAAAACCCAATACACCTGGGAGGGAATTGAACCGAAGTCACCAGACGTGGAACGTGAGGAAAGAACCACTACATCAACCTGACCAGTGCATCGTTATTCACACCACACAAAACAAACAAACAAACAAACAAACAAACAAACAAACAAACAAATAAAACCAGCTTACTTTCTTCTAAACAACTCTGCATATATGCATCCCACACTCCACAGGTCGACAGGAGTGGCATACCGGGATTGTAGTAAAACTTCAGGCGCTCGATACCAGAGCGTTACCACCTGGGAATGGAAGTGGGTAAGGGAACATGCAAGAGTGCCATGCAATCATCAACGAAAAACAACACAATCAAAGCAAAATAATAAACCAAACCAAGTTGTGGAGGCCAATTACAGGCTTTCAGGCAGACTCAGGTAAAATACACGTAAGAAAATAATAGGATACAAAATTTCAAAAAATGTAAAAGTATGACTTTGGAAGAAAAATCAGGATAAAAGTAGGACTTTTGCAGCCGTTCAGGAGAAGTTTTTGTTGATATTCACCCATGTCCACAGCATCACAAGCTTCATTTGGCATGTTCTGTACTCACAACACTTGTGCTCCATCCTTAACTGAGCTCTTGGAAGTAAAGTTGCAGTAATCCTGCACCCAAGTCCTTCATTGTGTCATTTTCATATGACAGTGCGTAACACTGTTATGAAAAATATTCAATGAGATTTCATGTGCGTAGTTGTGGGACAAAAAGTAGGACAAAATTGAAATTTCAAGAAAAAAAGTAGGAGCAAGGTAAACAAATAAAGAAAAAGTAGGGATACTGGAAAGCCTGATATACAACAGAATTTGACATACTTTCCTAATCCAGGTTAAAGCTGAGCTCAGAGGAAACTCCTCGACTTTTTTCTACACTTTACACAGCATCACTACAATGAAAGTGTGTTCAATTACTAGAGCTCTAACTTGCAATCACAAAACGGCAGTTTACCATTTTTTAATAATAGAACTAACAATTTTCTTGCATCTGATGTGCAAGCCAAAAAAATCCAAAAGATCAAGAAACTGTACAAACCACTGATGTAAGAGCCATCTGAAAGCCGTAGATCCTGGCCAGGCCAAAATCGGCCAATTTGAGGTGTCCATCGCAGTTGACCAGTATGTTCTGAGGCTTAAGGTCCCTGTGAATGATGCGGTGTGAGTGAAGAAAATCAACACCCCTCACCAACTGCAGTGATAGCTCCTAAAGCAAAATGGAAACATATTTCTGATTAAAACAATTCTCAGAGTGGGCTCTTACCGGATCAGGTTTTGAACGTGTGACTTCAGGATTACTTTACTCGTGCTCTACCAACCGAGTTATCTTGCTGTATGTTGGCAGTCTTCTAATTTGACAGCATCTTGTGTTCAGGGGTCGAAAGTCATCAACTCAGAATGCAGTATAGCTAGGGATCGCACTCCCATTTTCACGATTCAACCCTGAGCAATGGCAATTTGGGATCATCCAGTTAGAATATATGAATTTTTAAAGATATGCTGTCCATACTCTTCAACAAATTTGATTTTAGTTTCTTTGGAGTGCTTTCTTCTTATATATTTTTATGAAGACAAAAAAACCTACTTTTATTATTGTGAGAGTACAACCCTCCAAAAAGGACTTTTATTCTTGGCTGCTTTTGTGCATCTAATGCAACCAACTGCAGTCATGCCCAAATCAGAGGCGGGTCACAAATTATTCAGTACTTAACTAAATCAAGGGTATATTTTTTTCGCTTGATGTCTCATTAAAAAGTAAAAAACTTCTGTATCATGAGAAAAATGGCAATAAAAAAAAAAAATATATATATATATATATATATATAAGATGGAATTTGTGTCGGGGTGATGTACATTCAATATTGGGTTTTGCCCAAAGACATCTGCACTAGAAAGCAGGTCGTGGGTTCGAGTCCCACCCGAGTGATTTTTTCCAAATAATCTCTCTGGACAACACTGAGTATACAGTGTTTATAAAATATGTCAGTGAAGGGCAAAACCCAATATTGAATGAAGGGCAAAACCCAATATTGAATGAAGGGTAAAACCCAATATTGAATATATATATATATTTATTGCGTGAAACTCAAAAAGAGCACAGACATATCTCTTTAACTTATAATACCATTGAAAAAAAACACATGGAAAACTAACCAGATGATTTCAATAAATTTTCAGAGGGAACGAAGAAAAATGGCAAGAGTGGGCCTTGAATCTCCAAATTAATACCGTACCACGGTTCTACCAACTGAGCTACATGTATCTTGCCCTACGTTTGGGGGGGGGGGGTGTCTCCTAATTTGTCATTAACTTTGTTGGGGAGATTAGCCCGTCATTAATCAAAACAGGTACATGTACATGTATACTGTGAAAACAGCTGTAGAAATGATTTATTTGTGTTATCTATAAAGTTGAATAACTCATAAACTAGACTCTAGTCACATTTTGGTAACTCAGGCTTGGACAGCAGCCACAATGAATGATGACAGGCCATGAAATAGTACTAGCCTGGCATGCACATTCTAGTGAAAATTGCTCCGGGCTACCTAAACTTGCTTCCTTGGTTGCCTGGTGGGCTCGTGAAAAATTCAGTAACCTACCTTTTAAAATGTTACACAAAAGAATGCTTTCGGTATTAATAAAAACAGGATCACAATAAACTGAGTCATTGTGTGGTTTTATATGTGTGATAGCTGTTTATCTAGGCACTAAATAGTGCCTTCTATGTCATTTAACACCGGCCTTTTATTTTCCGAAATAGCAACAACATGACTGGTGCACCAAATAGAACTTAGTAACTTCATAACAATAAATTAACAAAACCCAAAAATATATACAGGATAGTAAAACTCTAAGCGGGTTAGTAAAATCTGCAGTTAATCAGCCCAGTTGGCTAACCAGGAAATAAGTTAGAGCAAGGCCTGAATAGTTAGGATGACTTGACCCAGAACTACATGTAGTCTACATGTAGTTTGTCAACTTGAAATACCTCAGGTACTATGTGTAATATCGACTATCCACCCGAAGTAAACTATATTATATTGTACACTGCTGCACGTATACTACCTTTATTTTGGATGGCTCCAGGCCAGGGGATGGACATCTTTCCAGATACGTAGCCAAGTCCATATCAATATATTCAAAGACAAGAGTAAGGTTCATTTCATTGTTGCCCGTTATACCTCCATAGCACACATCTAGTAACCTGAAGAGATGGGAATACAAAAAAGTTTGTGAAAATTTTTCCAGATTAATATTTTGTTCAGTTTTGGTATTTTCAAAACAAATCTAAACACACAGGACATCATTTAACAAATGAGGAAATAAAACAAACCTCAAATACGAAATGTCCAAAGACATTTACCAACAAACTTGGACTCATTTGATAAACAAACACTGAAAAAAACCGGAAACAAATTCAAACCGCTTGGTGGTTGGTATGTTTCCAATGCAATGAGATTCAATGATGTAAAATTACAACCCTGAGGACTTTTTAGAGCGGCCACAAGAAGCGGCCACAAGAAGGGGCCACAATATAAAGGAGGCCACAATATAAAGGAGGCCACAATATAAAGGAGGCCACAATATAAAGGAGGCCACAATATAAAGGAGGCCACAATATAAAGGAGGCCACAATATAAAGGAGGCCACAATATAAAGGAGGCCACAATATAAAGGAGGCCACAATATAAAGGAGGCCACAATATAAAGGAGGCCACAGTATAAAGGAGGCCACAGTATAAAGGAGGCCACAGTATAAAAGAGGCCACAGTATAAAAGAGGCCACAGTATAAAAGAGGCCACAGTATAAAAGAGGCCACAATATAAAAGAGGCCACAGTATAAAAGAGGCCACAGTATAAAAGAGGCCACAATATAAAAGAGGCCACAATATAAAAGAGGCCACAATATAAAAGAGGCCACAGTATAAAAGAGGCCACAATATAAAAGAGGCCACAATATAAAAGAGGCCACAGTATAAAAGAGGCCACAGTATAAAAGAGGCCACAGTATAAAAGAGGCCACAGTATAAAAGAGGCCACAGTATAAAAGAGGCCACAGTATAAAAGAGGCCACAGTATAAAAGAGGCCACAGTATAAAAGAGGCCACAGTATAAAAGAGGCCACAATATAAAAGAGGCCACAGTATAAAAGAGGCCACAATTTAAAAGAGGCCACAATATAAAAGAGGCCACAATATAAAAGAGGCCACAATATGCAGGCTTTATCTGCTGGTCCAACAACTGCTAGCAGCATCTGCTACATGTAGATGGCCCCTTTTGTGTCCACAGCAGGTTTCAGTGAAGTTGATGATATAGGTATGCCCATCAGTATAAACTTTCTTCCACTTACAAGAGTAATTGAATGATAAAGTTACGTGGGCCCCGACAGATTCCTCGGCTCGTGGGAATCTTTTTCAAAGGCTAGCTTTTGAGAAAGATTCTACTAGGATCAAAACATCAGGTCCTCGTAACTGTTATCATTTATATATTTCAGGTTATTCCAGATTATGAAGTAGTTTTTGTAGCAGTGTATTATTTCATTTAACAAATAATTGATCAATCTATTTTCAAGGATTAAAGATGAACTGTCCCTGTTCATATTGAGTTTTGTCCCCAAAACAATTGTTTTCTTTAATATGGTCATTCTATAAATTTGGGGTCCAAAAGTGTGACATTTTTTGGTGTCCCTGTGATGACTTCACGCTAATTTTTATTAGTTTGGCAGCTAAATTTGTTTTAATGATCACTCTTGGAGATAGAAGGCATTATATATACAACATGTATATATTATGTAACAGGGACACCAAAATTGGGCCCCGAATTTAGGGCATGACCCGTTTTTTTTAAATAATAAAAAAGTTTTCCACCTTTGAATTAGACACTGCACACAAAAAATCCACCCATGTTTAGTTATCAAATAATTGCTTTACAAATATTAAATTCGTGGCCCGACAATAATTTGGGTGTACATTATTTTGGGTGTACATGTACATATATATATTTTGTGTATATTAGATGCGCGAAAGCACCAAGAATAAATCTTTTTTGAAGGGTAGTAGATGTAAAAAAAAATACACATGTAAACATTCACCATACCAGTATATTCTTGAAGAGCACAGATCTACAGTATATCTTTAAAACCCTCCTATGCAAAAATACATTCTGAGCCATGTTGTTGTATGGGTCAAAATCAGTCATGATGACTGCTTCAGTAACTAGCTATGAGAATGATTTGGCAAGCTGTGACCCATCAGAAAGAGTCAAAACCAGTCGACTGAATTTGACCTGCCATAGTACATGTACTAACCACATAAGTAATCTGACCATTGGTGACTGGCCTGTCTTTAGGCAGGCCAGGAGGTGGATGGAAATTCTGACTGATTTTGACCTTTTAAATAGAGTGTTAGGGTTTTAATTAAGGAGTGAACAAAGAAAATTGGTAGAGTGAAACCTGACTCTGCGACCTCAATCTGGAATACCGTACTTGCAATCTACCAAGTAAGCTGTACATGTTCATCTAGGGGCAAGTTCGAGTGGCGACCATTTGTCGACCAATAGGCGATTTTGCCTGGTACCCAATATGTTATTTAGTGTATAGGTTACCATGGAAAATCGACTAGTGGTTAATTGACAAATAGTCGACGCTCGAACTTGCTCTATATTTCCCTATTATTGGTAGCCTCCCATTTTCATCAATAGCTTTGTTCAAGGGGGCACTAGACAGAAGGCAGTAACCCATAATGATATAGAAAGGGATCACAACCAATGATACGACACAACCTGGGAAGTGGCAGTGTGGGGATAACTCAAAGATATGACTTTTTTTATGAAATAATATCAGCAAATAAGCCACAAAGAAAGTCCGCCGCCAAAAGGGCAAGGCAGCTCAGTTGGTAATGCGCTGGCACAGTATTCCTGCAGGTTCAAACCTCATGCACTGTCATCAATTTTCTTTAAAGGTAGTATTTGCTTTTGCTGTAATTTTCGGGGAAAAAATGGATTTGGGGTTAGTATTTTACAACATGCTAGCAAATACTGTAACACTGACCTGTTGAAAGTTTTGTGTGCAAAGATGCTGGGAAAACAGAGAAAAAATTATGTTCTAATAGTCTGGTTCCCTGACCATACCTTAGATAAAACGGAGCAATAGACGTCAGGTCAGGGAACCAGACTATTGCCAACGATTGTCGGCCGACAATCGTTGGAAAACGATATAAATTTCAAATTTTAGACGACAGCACACCAGGTGACATGATTTCACAGGATACTTGAGACTACTATTTACTTTACAGTCTAGTACATTATTTCGTAATACTTTTCAGTGGTTTTGTTTTTTGATGTTTGCAAATGTTGTAAAATGTACATGTACCTTTAACTAAAACAAAATTGATTACTGAGTCAGGCCTTTATGCTTTGTTTGATATTTTCAAGGTTCTTAGGTCATTTCGTCTGTACAGTGCTCCACAAAAAGCAAGTTCCTAGGGCTACAACACACTACAAAATTCATTCTGCAGCATTCATTGTGACTTTTCCCGATGCTTTTGCAGCAATGAAAAAATCAAGTAACAAAATCTGTCCACCCCCTGGTAACTTTTCACTTAATTCCTGTGTTCCCTTTCAGATTTAAATCTCAAGGAATGTGGGGACTTTTCAGGTCACCTAACTCCTGGGGTCCAGGCCAACAGACGAAAGCAAACACAGCACAAAGGCCATGGGAACTGTAACCTAGGATCCATACAAGGAAAATTGGATAAGATGCCAGACTTTGCTTGCCGACTCACTGGAGTTGTCTAGGGGTACATACATGTATCTCGCATTGAAAATCAGAAACAAATAAACAATCCTGTTAAAGGTAGTGTACACGATTGGTAATCCTCCAATTTTGTTTTACTGAATTATTACGAAATACCTTACAAGACTGTATTAGTTAATAGTAGTCTCAATCATCCTGTAAAATGAAGGCACCAGGTGTGCTGTCGTTGTCAAGAAAATTGAAAATCGTTTTTCCAATGCCTTTAGTCAAGGCGCGCGTGGCTACCCAGGTGAGTGGCGCGTCATGCATCCAGGTAGCCATGCGCGCCTTGACTAAAGGCTATCATCCACCCGACGGTTAAAAACGAACGCCGTTTTTCTCTCGTTTTTTTCGCCATATAACAACGCAAAACTTTGAACAGGTCAGTGGAACGATATTTCCTATAAAATACTAACCCCCAAATCCGCCCATTTCTAAAAAATTGCAACAATGACCAATCATGTACAATAAGACAAACATTTTTTCGTCAAACAATCCCCAAGGGAAATAATTTTTGGTCGAGGAAGTAAAAATGTAGAATTCAATAAATCTTGTCTGCATATATCATATATCATAGTTGTGATAAATAAATATCGAATAATACAATCTCTGAGCAGAAACTAAATACTGCACAACTCACCTGATAAAATGTTTTCAACCCCTACTGTCTGGCTGTAATTGATGTCAATCCAGTCAGTTCACAGTTCATGCAGGAGTTTAATTCATTATAAAGTGTTTATAAATTTGTTCACGTGTCATCATATCCATATTGAGCAGTCACCAAAACCAACTTTTTGTGCATGACAAAATAGGTGGATTTTGGCGGATTCAGGATACTTTCTAGTAAAGTTACCCAGGGGTTAGGGGTAAACATCTGACTTATTGCTTTCTGGTGCAGTAATTTTTCACTCTCCTAAGATTTCACACATTTCAAGTCTAAATATACAAATGTAGTTGATGTGAGTCGAGTCCATCACAAGTACCTGCAAGTCCATCGCAAGTCCATCACAAGCCCTCCAGTCCTAATCCCAATCACAAGCTATTCAAATGAGCTTTGACAAAGGCATTCCTTTGTCATTGTTTATCCAGTTACTTGTGACCGGCTTTATGAAAGGACTTCTGACTGGACTTAGGAAAGGACTTGTGAAAGGACTTGCAGGGACTCGACTACAACTCTGGTGAGTGGCCATTGTTTTATAAAACAATGACCTTTGTTCACACAATTGTTCACTTTATTTAATTCAAGAGAGGACAGGATATTTTGACATGAAATTTTACTAGGATTTTTTTGGGGCACTTTTGAGGGTGTAGAATTCAAGGCACGCATTGCCCTGAAATATATTCATCTCTTTGGCTAGTTACATAACCCATTTCCAAGGTCTAAGTGCAAGAATTCTACCATAAAGTATATTTACGGAGAAATGAGGGGGGGAAAAGCTGAAGCATTGGCATCTGACATTCAGACTTGTGCAGCCTTTGCGTTACCATGCAATGGGGCACTGACTAAACAGCAGATAACTCATATTGAACAAGTACAGAAGAGAGCCCTTAAAATAATATTGGGATCAAATTATACAACTTACGATGATGTTTTAACTAATTGTAACTTACAATCTTTAACTGATCGAAGAAAATCATTGTGTGTGGTTTTGTATAAAAAAACATCAGAGAGAACAAATCAATTTAAACAGTTCATTGCACCCAAAAATAATACTAGGGTCTTAAGAAACAACGTAAAAATTCCCGAAATCCGATGTAAAACAAAACGAATGCAGGACAGTGCAATACCATACTTAATTAAATTACACAACATGGAGCAATAATGTGGTTAAATAATGATATATAATATTGTGTTTCGTACTGTGCCTTTTTTAATAGTTCAATTTATTTTTAATTGTCATTTTTATTATGTAAATCCATTATAATTCAGTTTTAACTGTGAGAATGGATCAATAAACCAATATGAAATGAAATGAAATGCAACCAAAGCATGAAAGACATGTACATGTAGGGCACCACTCTCAATTTTCCAACCCAATTATAGGCACGTCCAAGGCAATGTGTAACTTGAAGAAAGCAGTCAAAATCCCAATTTGCCCTGCAGTCAAGTTTACATGTAGTTGCCCAAATGACTAGTGCTAGACAAGGTGAAAGAGATGGCTCCTGCCATGACCTGGCTTACAGACGAAAACTGGCATTTTTCGAAAATTTAAATGGAGTGACTCTTGAAACAAGTTTTTGCTGGGTACAGCTCCGTTTCTGATGTTTCAAAAACTTTCTAACAAACGACTAAATGACTTTTTGTTTTTGGCAATTTTATACTGAGATTTAAAATGCTTTTAATAAGGTTGCCCCAAGAGCGATCAGCGTTGGATCACCAATTAGTTGCCCGATAGCTTTTGCACCTGGTACCCTTTAACTTTACATCAACCAAAAGCCCTGATCTCAATATACCGGTTCACTGCAAGCAAAGCACAGAAGATGGAAGCTCAATCAACCAACATACTTTTACTCGACTCGTCAGAATTACATGTACTTGGTTCAAGTCCATATCCCACCAGCCCTGTCCGTCATTTAGTCGACAAGCACCACCCCAGCTTACAGTTATATCATGCCCTCACAAATTTCCACACACCCTGGAGGGTTAGGGTTAACCCTAACCCTTCAGGGTGTGTAGAAATTCGTATTGATATTGATGGATTTAGCAGTGTTAGGGTTAAGACAGACACTAGTTGAATCTTCACATGTTCATTCACTAGCGCTCGGGGCGTAGGCAAAACGTAGACCATCGGAGCCAATGATTTTCTGTTTCAAAAATGTCAATTTCTAGTTTCAAATAATCCTGAATTCCTGAAATGGCTGAACAAATTTTTCAGTCAATCAACTCATTTCCACAGAATGTTCACATTTTTTTCCCAGAAGATTTACTCCTAAAAACTGTAAAATATACATGTGTATTTGGAATTTTGTAAAGAATTCCTTTTATTTCTTATGTTTCATACCTCTTCAGTACACACATTTTTAAAACATTTCCTTAAAAAAAAAACTCCATCAGTTTCCATTTTAGCGGGAAATCATTCACCCTGGACCATAGCACAGAGCAAACTTACTGGAGCCCGACTTACTTGACAATGTTTTGTGGTTCCAATTTCCCAAGATGCTTGAGCAGACCAATCTCTCGGAGAGTAGACATTGGTATCCCCTCCTCGCCAGTATGAAGTCGCACTTTCTTCAAGGCAACCACTTTCCCCGTTTCCCTGTCCCGAGCTTTATACACAGTGCCATACGCCCCAGTTCCAATCTCCGTCATCACCGAGTAATTGCTACTTTCCGACTGCGCTTCCATGCTCATCTTAGCTCTCCAGTGGACGCCGTTGAGAAGTTTCTTTATCTGCCGCTCGACTTAGTTCTCAGGGCAACAGCAAGTTTCAGGAACTTCAAGCAGTTTCGCATCTTGTGCTTGTTCTTACAGAAATCAAACCATTCAACATTACTGGCATGTTATTGCCCTTTTCCACGTACCAATTTGCTTCGGGCGGCAATAATTAAAGGTACTTTCCTTGGTATAATTAGCAATTTCAATATTTCTTTGGGGCAATGTTAGTGCTATGAGGAATCTCACTACCAGAGATTTGTTTCATTTTTGCATACAGCAAGTTATCAAACATCTCCCCGAGCCGTTTTTTTTTCCTGAACACCTTCTGTTTGTACCCCTCATTTCCTTCTTGTTCCCAAAATCACTTTTGTTCAGTCCAGGATCATTTTATCAACAGGTCCCCCAAAGAGGAGAAGTATTCCAGGAATGTAAAAGTCCTGACACCATCAACCTGAAGGGGAGAACAAAAAGAGATAAAACTTAACTTTCATTTGATGAAAGTTTACTGCACGGGTCAAGATAAGTCCCAAAACAACCTCTAGACAAATGTTTATTTGCCACATCTCAAGCCTTTCTGTATGTAACAGTGCAGCACAAAATAAGCAGCAAGAAAGAACAATTTTCCACTAAAAAGTCAACTTTGGGATTTTAACAATTGTCCATTTCAAAACCCCTATTCTATATCACATCCCAAAGTTTTTAAACTAAATCCAGTCTCGAAATATTTTTGGGGGATGATTTGTTCTCTTTTTTTGAGCTTGGGTTTTGAAGTGGGCATAGATTAAAAAAACAGAGCTTCAGGTTCTCAAAACAAGGGGTCAAGACTCTGACAACTCCAAAAGGTTGCATCGGGGCTAGGAATGAGGTTCCACAACACACGATATACCAAATTAAAGCTTTTAACCTGTACTTTCAGGAAATACCATAATCTTCAATTTCAAATTGTGACTTTCTACCCATTTCAAGGGAACCTGGGACCAACAAAACCTTTTGAACATTCTCAAAGCACTATTCTCAAAGGGTATGGATGACATGCAAACCATGTAATGTATGCAGAAACCTATGACACTGCGAACCAGTCCAAACATTCACAGATTCTATTCTAAATGTCTGCATTGAATTAAAAGATTCTCTAGTCTCATATCTTTGCATGGAATACAAGGAAGATGATAACCAGAAAAATCCATTTTAATAACAATAAAAATAAGGAATTCATGGGGAATATCTTTCAAGGTAACAGTTAATGATGAACACAAACCCCCTGGACTTATAAGTAATAATGCCACATTATTAGCCAATAATTAGATTCACAAGTAAATTATAAACAATATGACCAATCATGTATTCATTCTACAGTGCCTGGTCTTCCAAAGCCAGTATATGGTTGATACTGTTTGTCATGACGCTTTGAGAATGTCAAAAAAGGTTTATTTCAATATTTATGGAGATACTAAGTAGTAAGCACAAATTTGGCTAATCACAGAAAAGGTTTCATCAAACAATCCACAAGGGAAACTGACCAGGTAAATTTGAATACATTTTCAAAGTGAACAAAGAAACTGGCAGGAACGGGATTCGAACCTGCGACCTCCGGGTTACCGGCACTATGACTTCTGACAGTTTATGACTTCTGACTAGCGCCTGCCCGAACAAAGATACTGACAATTTGGGAGACCGCCAACAAAGGGTCGCAGGTTCAAATCCCGCTCCTGCCAGTTTCTTTGTTCACTTAGAAAAGGTTTGTTAAACCCTAACCCTGCCAGACGCAGCACAGTGCATCTGTGGTGACAGCTTCACTTTGCTGCACTAAATATGATGCGTCTCGCAGGGTTTCTAGCCAAAATACCCCGGAGGGTTAGGGTTAAATTAAACAGGTTATTTACCAGCAAAAATATCACCTTGTGAATGGTTCTTAGCTGAGCTTTCAACCGATATGTGTGTACGCCATAAAGTTGGTGTTTATTTTAACAGAGGTGTTAAATGTCAGCAAGTCAAATTTATTCAAGTTAAGTCAAGTCACAAGTCATGTTCTTTCAAGTCATGTTCTTTCAAGTCAAGTCCCAAGTAATTTTTTTCTCCCCAAGTTAGTCTCATGTCAAAATAAATCGAGTCGAGTCCGAGTCAGCGACTCCAGTCAACACTGGCTGAGTTTCTGATAAACACAAAAACTCGCACAGCAATATGTTTTGCTTAGTAGTTCCATAAAATGTACGTATTCCAGTCAAGTCTTGGCACTTGTCCACTCAGTGAAGCAACAGGTGGTACAGGTGTGTACATGTCATGTCACGTCCTGATCCCTCCCCTACCCCATGTGAAACTGCAGTTCTACAGCCAAAACAAAATTAAAAACAAAACCAAAAACACCCAAAACACAAGAGAACCCCACTGACATTCCTATCTGTGATGCCGCCTCCCCCCCCCCCCCCCCCCCAAATTGTTTTTTTTTTAAATTGGTTCACACTGGCGCTGTTTTACCTACTCCAGTTACACCACTATGCCCACTATGCTCGGATTGTCAGTGAACTACATGTATTAATACTAAAAACACTCCATGAATTTCTGAAAAGGTAGTGAATTAAAAACACGTAAACCACCCCAAACCAACAATAAGAAGATTTTTGCTTTAATTAATGGAATGCTGCTACAAAAACACAAATAAAAGAACAAATTCCTAAACTGCATTAAACAGCTGTACAGTACAGTATACTTGGGATCAATTTGCCCATGCCAAAGCTAACAAAAGGAAAACTTTCCAGCTCAAACTCAATAAAATCACAAAGTTCAAAGATTGAACTAAACTATCAACAAGAACCCCCGGAAGGCATTCATCATCAAGTGGGATTTACATGTACTAGCTCCATGTACATGCCGCTGTAACTTTGCCCTTTGGAATTATAAATTACAAAGCTGATAAAGATGGCTTCTTCACAGCACACTATCACACATAATATGCAGACTCTTTTCAAATACAAGCAAAAAGTTTAGGTCAAACTCTTGGCAAACCCGTTTAAAGTTTTCTGCCTCAATTAAAGGAGCTGTCTCTTAGAAAGGTATTGAGGAAACAAACTTGAATTTGGTTGATCTGAACAAAACATTTATGGACTCCCCCCCCCAAAAAAAGAAGAAAGCAAAACAAAAATGGAAGAGAAAAAAAAGCCAAAATAACTTCAAAGTGCATGTTTTACACAAAACAGAATGAATGTGATTTTTTTATTGAAATCGACCAATACAAGGCTAAAAGCCACTCTAGGTAAAGGGTTATGATCAGAGATGGTATGGTTGGTGGCATTTTAAATTGCCAACCCTACCACCCTTACAGTTTTCCTGGGACCAGGTCTAAATAAGAGGATAGACTGTAGTTGATTCCAAAGAAATTATCCCCGTTTTCAGACCTATGGCCAGGCAGGGAATTTCCACTGTCGATGAGACCAACTCACCTTCCCCCAAACAATTTAAGGCTTTGCATGGAGGAGAGTGCAAAGAAGTTTTTAGAAGTACCAGAGGTCTATTAACTTGATTATTAAAAACAATTTGGTCACATCAAAAAGATTCCACTTTCCAGTGTTTCTGACATTCTCCTGATGACTGCTGGAGCACACAACTGAAATGTTAACATCTGAAAGAATCACTCTTTCACAAGTCAGTTATTTCATAACATGGTGTATCCAGAAGCGTCTCCCCAGCTAAACAAATGATGATTACTCTCCTTGGAACTTTCTATAGTTCCTTCAAATGTGTTCCTCTCTCTTGGGATGGAAAATGAACAGCATCAAAAACATGCAGGTGAAATCGTTCTCAGTTCAGTGAACAATTCTTCAATTTTTTGGACAAAGAATTTTCCCACGGAAGTGCAACACGTATTATACAAAATGTACTTGAATATTAAACAGTTGAAGAAAGCCTATACTAGAGCCATGTGTTCAATATTCAGGAAAATAACTCACGCGTGTACTGACAAAGAGTTGGCACTATACAAGAAACATTCTGGGTGGAAATAGCTATTGTTTGATTTTGTCAAGATTTGTAAAGTCTCAACATGCAAATAACATACGAACATTACGAACATGTTTATGAATGGTCTGAACTTTTGATCACAGTCCATGTTTGGTATGCATGTTGTTACGTGTGGACACACCAAAAAAAGAAAGATTAAATACTGATACACATGTACCACAGCAGTAGGCACACGATGAACATACAAGCTTAGTGTTGGCGTTTAACTAACTGGTAAACTTTTCCCACCTCTGGCATACAATGTACAGTTTGAAGACTCGCCAGTTTAAAATTAATAGAGTCCAAAATGTACATTGTAGGTTTTGGTACATTTACTAAGTACTTTTAATCATGTTAATCATCAAGAAATTATCACTATGAGCAACAAAGTGAACAATTTTTTTCAATTATTTCTGCATACATGTAGAACATTTCTGTGCAAAAGTAGTTGTGGGATCATGGTATATTGTATACTAACTTTGTATATTGGCAAATTGTAAATTTTGATACATGTACTTAAATTCTGATTGATTATGCAAGCAAAATTGTTCATTCATGCACTTGTCTTCAAGCGCGGAGTTGTCTACAAATTGAACACTTTTTAATAGTCATGATGACATCGCTAATGATTAACTTCTGAATGTACATTTATCCAGTTACAAAATACATCACGTGTAGCATCCATGTGAGATTTCAATTATTTCCATGCCACTGTGATATTAAGACCTTGACATCAAAGGGTAAATATGTTTCGTATATGTTTCTGTGTGGCCACGGTAACTTTTGAAGTCCCTGATGGATGTGGCCCCCGCGGTTGAAACAAGTTCACCAAAATTGCTGAATAAGTTCCCCCCTCCACAATAACATGTCGTTCTGGTTCAGGTAATCCTGAAAGTATACAGATCCTCTTAGCAAGTTCGTCTTTTACCCATCTGTATGAAATGCATGTGAATGAAGGGAAGATTTTACATTAATACCCCACCAAAATGGGTCAGGAATAGCAAAACCTTGGAGAATTTTGGATTTGGGTATAAATAAATTTGCTTGTATATTGTATATAAAATAGTGAAAAGCGTCCAGTTGTCTTTCAATCATTTCAAGGGGGTGTATGGCATGTTTCCTAACTTTTAATTTGTCCGATGGAGTCACCAATAGTGACTATGTGACAAGCCAACCCTATGTCTAAGCATGTGACAATCAGTTACTTGGAGGTTTATGCCGGCAACATCTATGAAAAATTAGGCAATGTACATACTTTCAGTGACTGTACACTTCTAAGGACATCAATAACACAAACTCTCTTCCCCTGTGTATATTGCACAAAAATGTCTCGACAAAAGTCTCAAACTTAAAGGATGTTTTTATACAATTCTAAACATGAATGGATGGTAATTTTTTTCCAGATTTTTCTGTTTCTGACCCATTTTGGTGGGGGGGGGGTCAAGTAAAATCTTTCCGACCAAAGATCACATCATAATCATGTCCAGGAATTGGACCTGTGATTCAGTTGGGAGGTACACGTGGGACTAAATTTAGTCAAGAACATACATGCCACATCGCATTTGGTACAAGGCATATGGTTTCAGGATAAGTTCAACGTTTCCGCCATTGCAGACAATGAACTTCGGCACTTTGGCATTCTTTCCCTTTTTACAATGGGTGTTCTTTTCAGATCAGTTTTCTCACTCACTGACGATAGTGAAAAGACTCTCATATGGTAGGCTGCTCATGAAACTAAATTTGGAGTGGAACAGGTGATGTGAGATAGATGTAGTACACTACGTTGATGAATATGATGAATTAAACTGTCCCCTGCATACTGCGGAGCGAATGTAAACTGGCGGGATTTCAAGCTAATATCAGAATAGTATGCACTATCGATCTTCCCTGTTTCAAATTACATGTATGCGTAGTCTTACAGGTTATCAACTTATTAATCAATTGTAGTTGTTATAACAATAATGACAGAGCGACAGTACTACAACACTGACATCTATTGGGGATTTGATCACCAGCATTATTGTTTGACAATTAACAAGGGGTTTTGTCAAAATTAGAATGACTGGATGACAGGATCTTGCATGTAAAGCTTACAGACAGATCCTTACAAATAAAGGAAGTACACGACCTTCACATTTAAGGCTGATTAGGCTCATTTGCAATCATTGCAATTCTTTTTAGAAAGCAAACAGAACAGATTGAGGACAGTACAGGACCTAGGCCTACTGTGCATGCATAAGTGCAGGTTTTTCCCAAATGCTGACATTTATACAAAAGTCGGACAATCCTACATGTACCTCTGAAATTGACGGATGAATTGATTCCATTTTGGTATTACCAGTACAATAAAAATTGATAAAAGTACATGTACATGTAGTTCGGCCTTAATATCGTAAATACCGCCTGGTTGAGACGTCACAATGGTCAAAAAGCATTGTGGGAAGGAGAAAGGCAACAAACATTGCTCATTTTCCCTTCCCACAATGCCTTTTATGTGACGTCACAAGCAGGTGGTATTTGCGATATGTATGCAGGATATTAGGTCACAACAGAGGTCATACCACCGACAACGGCATAAAAGATTAACAACTCATTCCCGAATGACACCCCTATTGGATAGCTCGATGGTATGATCATTTCTCAGGGATAAGATAAAAATGTGCTTAAAATGACAACACCTTTTTTTGGGGGGGGGGGGGGGCATTAGTAATGGCAAAGGCCCTAATGCCAAACGAATGACATGAATGATCGATTGTATTTGTTTGCTTTCCATTTATTTTTGTCAACAAACATTTCCTCCAAACATGATGAGTATGTACCAACATTACATATTTCGTAGTACTAGCAGTAATTATAAAACAAAAGTCCAGACATCTACAACATGCACGCCCTCTACATGTACATTGGCCTACACATAAATTCAATCAAGGACATGTTGCAGAAGTAAAGCATGGTATCGATCGTCAAAGACGTTTCCCACGGTGTTTCATTGTGGTATTTCCTCCACTATCAAAATCGGTTCGATTTCACACTTGACATGGTACAATCCCCGTTTTAAAACTTGTCAAACCCTACAAGTTCTGCTGAAATGTACATACCTATTTTCGGAATTCTCACGAAATATAAAGCCCAACTGCCCCACACTACGAGTGGTACATGTATGCACACAAAAGCCCCTGGGATCCCAAAAGCACATGGCCGGTCACATGCCATGTGTGATCACAAAACTTTTTGTGTGGGCGCGGTCGGTTGGAAAAAAAGTAGGGCCACTTCCGTGGCACTGCCTTAAACGATTTTTTCGCAAACGAAACCTTCTTCCATTTATCAGAAATGGTTCACAATCCTATCAATAATTGTTCCCTCCCCTTGCGCCGCAACATTGGACTTCAGGTTTGATAATTTTAGTCTTGAATCCAAAGAACACTCGCAGAGTGGGAACGACGTGGTCCATCAGATCCAAGGCCTAGTTTGTGTGGGGAAAAAATCGGCTGTGTACGTACAATCATAGAGCAAGGCCTCGAAGAAATCTCAGTGACGCAAAATGACGAAGTTGAAGAAATATGAAATTGAGCACTTGCTGCAGTCTTGCAATGGCGACGAAGCAATGTTCAGGCGCGGATCCGGGGGGGGGGGGGGGGGGGGGGTCGAACCCCCCTGCTCATTACCTGCTCATTTTGCGTAAGAACAAAACAAAGAGGTTAAATGGCGCCACTGCTGCGAGAAAGTGTGTCAGCCTCACCCCCCCCCCCCCCTCCCCCCAAAAGAAAAATCCCCCCGCTTGTATTTTTTTGTTCGCAGACGAAACATTTTGGGAGTCACCTTTGTGGGCAAATTTCAGAATCCCCCTGCAAAAAATCCTGGATCCGCCCCTCGAGTCGACTTTGGATAATCCCCCCAAATCTTTGAAGTGTCTTGAGTCCCTGCTTTCGTCTGTGTGGATTGTTTGCAACGCCTTGCGATATTGGCGGTGCCCCATCTCGGTTAAAATGACAATTTCAACATATCGCCCACGCAGGTCAGGCTTCATGGGCGGGCACGCATACAAAACCTATGAAAAACACCGAAATAACCATAAATATTTGCAATGAGTCTTCATTGGGAGTAGACCAATTAACTAATGACAATTGTTTTTAGGGTGATACGTGAATTATAGCGACGAAATAAACCAATGATTCCGAGACTCCATCCAGTCATGGACACCAATTTCTAGGGGCATTTTCAACCGCCACACATTTTTAGTTAGCACTCCTCCCCCACTTTTCGTTGATGCTCATGTCAGTTCCTATAATTTTTTTAGCACCAAAGTGATGACGTCAATGCAATGTTTGGAACCAGAATACTTTTGTTATGTGTTTGCATGACTGGCTGTTCACAAAGGAACAGTCGAAATTTACATTTGTTTGGAACCAGTTGTCATGCCAACTGACGTCAGACTTCGGTACTCTATTTCATGCTATTTTTAAATCTCATTTGCACATTGTTGGTTTTCTTCTACATTTGACTGTATACCCAGCACGATATGGGGCAGAGGGGTACCCTACTTTTTGTCCCTATACCTTATACACTCTCCAGACTATTGTTACCTAACACATCCCCCTAGACTTCTGAAAAGAATTCCTGAGATTCCAGGAACACAATGACCAACACAAAAGGGGGGGGGGGGGGGGGGGGGGTTCGCTCTGCCCCATATCGTGCATCATATGTTTGACTGGCCTATTAGCGTTCCATCAAAGCCTCTTGCCGTCTCGATAAACTCATTCATGTTTTGCAAGTTAAAAAACGGCTGTGGACCCATGTTTACATTTTGTATTTAAAAATGCAATGACACAAAAGTGGGTGGAACTATGGTTTAGCAATAATATATGCAAAAAAATTCAGAAAAAATAGGAGGGAGTGAAAATAAGTGGGTTCGTGGGGGGGGGGGGGGGGGAGAACCTTGTCAACTTTACATACCCAAGGCAATTTTGTAAACTCAACCGAGTGTGCACACAAAGAATAAGCGCGGCACCACGCGTCTGTCACGAGCATCACATACCGAGTTTCTGCAAAATACAGTTTTTTCCCACCTTTTTACACCTGTTCAATCACGAATTAATTAAGTGGTGGGTAGCCATGTTTGTCAGGTAATTATACATGGAAAAGTTTTATAGCACTTTCATGACTAACTAGGAAAACTGCATAAGCTTTTGTAGCATCTGATACAGTAGTTGTTGCTACCATGCTTATGCAAAATTTTATCCTAGTTAGTCATTAAAGTGATATAACTTTTCTTGTTCAATCATGCAATGACACAAATACACACTGGGCAGTACCTTAAATTATCTGTTACTTTTATTACCATGTCGATCAATTACACTTAATCACTCTAGAAATTATTACAACCAAATCAAAACTATTTATGCACACTCTAATACATGTATCTAAAAACAAGGTAATATCGTTGCTCACTCCTGCGTCCAAAAATGCTGGCTGTTGTGCGATCATCACACCCATGATGTACTCTCTAAAAACAACATTTTGTGTTTTTTCACTTCTGCTGAACTCAAAGTCAATCTTGAAAAGCAAGGAAGTATAAGAAAAGTACACATTGGCCATCGAGGGAAAATATCTTTTCTTTTAAAATGATCCTGATTCGTCCATCAAACAAAACAAAATGAAAGATGGTTGCTTGATTAAACACTAGTGCTTCCTTACAAAATTTGCCTAGATCGGTCCATCTCTATTAATGTCTGCCAAAAGAAGTTCCATCAGAATAAACTACACCAATTCCATTTGATTATTTAAATTTACACAGAGGACCAATTTAGAGGAAGACAGCTCTTATAATACACATAACCTTCCGAAAATAATTTAATAACCATACGACTGGAAAATAAAACATCGTGATTACTGACCACACGGTAGACATGCACATTTTGTGTTTATCTGTTTGGTTAAAGGGCAGACAAAATCTAAATTCAGTATGGAATACAACATTCTATCTTGCCCTATGCTACTGAATTTTCTTTTAAATGATTGAAAAGCACCTACTTTTTATACCTTTTCGTTTGCACACTCAATAAATATTCATCAAGAACATAACTTCTTGAAAAAAAATCCATTCATGAGTTAAGTGTGTTGCATACACTTAAGGCATATGAGACCTGACCAGACAGGATATCACTGGGTAGACGAGGAATACCACTGGGTAGACAATGAATACCACTGGGTACCACACAAGGGGTACCCTGGGTGTCTGGGTACCAGAAGGTTTCCCTGGGTATCGGTAAATCCGGGTGTTCCTTCCTCCATGGTAAACACGAGTATTTCAGATGGATACCACCTGGCATTACCCCAAGTACCACTGGGTGTACACTGAGTACAATGAGGCACACCACACGTGCATGTACACATGAGAACACTTAATCATCCGAGACTACTTTAGGTGACATTGAGAGTGTAGTGGGTACAATGGGGTACACCCTAGGAATACCAAAGAAACATCCAGGATATCATATACTACTCTGGGTGCCACTGGGAGTGTAGTGGGTACGATGGGGTGCAGGTTGGTATGCCAAAGGGGTAACCTGAATATCATGAGACTACCCTAGCTGCTATTGGGAGTGTAGTGGGTACAATAGGTACACCCTAGGAACACCAAAGAAATATCCAGGATATCATATACTACTCTGGGTGCCACTGGGAGTGTAGTGGGTACAATGGGGTGCATCTAGAATGTATCTATATATCATCTCAGAATACCCCTGAAGATCTGGAAACCATGTTTACACAAGAGGAGTATGTTGGATATTGTTTGGGAATACTCCTAGTACCACTGTGGATTACTTTCAGAAAAAACAAACTCAAACACCTTTCCTGGCACCTTGTCAATTTTACCTGAACAATCGTGACTTATTCTCCAGTACAATATACTTAGGCTCACAGAAAGATGGGCTCCTCTCTTCACGGACGTGTGCCTTTGACACTATCTTGCCTAAACAATCAGACAGTGACCTGCGTGTCTACTGTAGGATCACTTTTTACTTTGCTGCAAGCCGTTTGCTACAAAAGTTACACACAACATCAAGTGAACACAGGATAGAAGAGTCTAATATCCATTCAGTATCTCCATCTCAATGCATTCCCTCAAGTAGAACTTCCTGGCCTGAAATGTCTTTATAAAAAGAAAACATATACCACACACTGGACTGAGCAACCAATAATGCTGTGCAATTTAAATCACCGTTACAAAGTGCTAAGGGTTTTGTGACCATAAGCAGATCTTGGGTGGCCAGGCAGGGACCAAATTTCGAACGCAGTAAGCATACAAGTTGCGGCAACATTCAGTGCACTTCACAGCCAAGTTGTGCTTAGGCTTACATGTGTACGGAGGTTTCTGCAGTTGCGATACTAGTTGAAGCAAATTCTGCTTTCCATGTGAGCTCTTTCACGTGTTTACAGCTTACAGTCTCCAGGAAACGGACCTATTTCATAGAGTTGGTAAGTTCACTATAAGAACAAACTATTTCTCAGCACACAAAAGGCTGCATTGCCGAAATGCTGTGATGCATAATTTGCTCAAGATTGGTTCTCTGCTCATTTGTGCTTAGCATGTAAACCCGGTAAGCAATATTTCTTGCTTACAGATCCAAGAATTTGGTCCCGGCCATGCAAAGTGTGTGTTAAAGTTCCTTTGTCAATCTCATAATTTATTGTGATAAAAAAAAAAACGACGTAAAAAGACAAGAATTCTTTGTGTCCCAGTTTGGCACATCCAGGAATTTGAAAATCTTGGCAATTACGGCAAGTAATTTAAGACCTGCTTCAGCACTTACGTGCCATTTTTGAACTTACGTAGTAGTTCAGGGCACTAGACCAGGTGGAACAGACTATAGGTCATCAGATGGTAGACCAACTTTAACCAAAAAATATTTCCCTAGATCTGCAAATGGTGATGAGACACATGGACATCAAATAAGGTTATTTACAAAAACATCAATGCAAATGTACTGCCATAAATTGTGGTAATATGATACAAGTTCTGCTTTAAAAAATCTAGTGGCAACACCTCTGATCTCCATAAAATCTCTCATATGTAGTTGCCATTTTAGTCTAAATCAAAGATACAATCATTTTCCTTTACATTATTGTAGTCTTTATCCCATCAACCAAACCTCATGCCTGACTGCACTAATTAGCTTATTATTTGCATAATTGCATATTAATCACCAGCCTAATGTATGTACAAAGGGGGAATTAGATGTGACGTGACATAACATCCTTTTAGCCAAAGCAACGTTCACACATCCAATTACGATTCTAAAAGTATTACACTTAAAAGGCAGCTTTTCACTACAATACGTAAGAATGGGTTCTTGGTTTGTGTTTTTGTTAGCTCAAATTGTGAACCTGGTTAGCACAAATTTACATACCATTTTGAAAATGAAAAAAACATACACAATTACAAATACATAATACTAAAGCCGTCATACTGAAACCGAAGCACCGATTTTCCATATTACAAATTAAAACTTACCCTTCTTCATCTATTGAAATATTAACGACGATTAACCTGTGTTATTCCATCCCATACATCCCAAATTGTGCTCCATCCATTTTATTAAAAATATACCACGATAAACTACTGTGCTTTCAACACAGCATCAGAGGTCATTTTTCCTTTTTTCTAGATTGCCAAGTAAGATATTTTCACAAATAAAATGTGAATTTTTTTTCATGTTTTCACATGGCTGATGAATAGAGGTCTCCCTCAAACTGTCAAAACATGGTACGAGTCGAAAGTTGTTTGGAAATAAGCGGTTATAAATACTGAATTGAATAGAACTGCAACTCGACGTCACATGTTTACCGTGTGGCATCCATGCAGTCGGATGGGGACGGAACAGCACACTGTGGTATCACTACATGCATTAAGCACATACATAAGTTCAGATCATGTCAATTTGTGCCTGTTTTTCGCGACACCAACATTTATGCTTTTCAAACTCAAAAGGAACAATGGTTTCCTTCAGGTCCCTCAAAAGAGGTAAATATATTCCTCAAAATAAGCATCTTGCAAGCTTGGTAAACAAAGTATGATGTCATTACTTGGTAGGTCTATTGAGAAGTGATTTTATATAAATTACGGCTTTCTGAGATCCAAAACAAAATGCCCCTACTGACCTATGGCTCTTTGGCATGTCGCCACCACCTCTAGACAAATCTATATCATTTTTGGTTTATCCAACATTTTACACATTCCATGCAGAATTAAGCCCGCTTTCCGTTAGTACATTTCAGTTCGTTTTGCATCTGTTGCGTTTTAGGCCTGTTGGCGAACTATATACGCAAACAAAACAACGGACACAATATGGACAACAAAACGCACTTATGGAAAGTCAGCTATATAGTTGATATGACTGGACATTAACAGCTGTGTTCATGTGATTCTACCATGCGATGGGTCAATCTTCCGGCAAAACTTCCCAACACTATTTTCTTACACTCAACTATTTTTACGTTATAATGTAGCTTTGTCTTCTGGTCATGTGCAGTCAGTAAAAATTAACAAAAAAGCATTCAGTCTGCCTCAATCATCCCAGAAGCAAAAACCACGAGAAAAGTTCATTTCTAGTATTCTAAACATGGCTACACTTCTACATACATGTACATGTAAATGAGCTTTCAGATAAAAAAAGAAAGAAATCCACTATTTGTTTCATAATTAATATAAGGCGCTTTTGACATATAGAGTAAAGAAAACAATCCAAATTCATCCTGTAAAAAAAATTAGTAAGTGTGTCAACTGTTTAGCTTTTTGGAACAAGCATTTCAGTCAAGACATTTACACCAGCAGGTTAGCATTTTGGCACACCCCAGCCAAGATGACACAGTGATAGTCGTGCCTGAAGGACATGCCTCAAATTTCATGGAATCCTTAATGGTACGCGAACAATCCGCGCTAATTATAAGAGCAAATTATATGCTTACGCTAGCGCATGTCACAGGTTAGGAAGAAATTCAGGCTTGTGCACATGCATGCATGCATACATAATGTAACTAAGATTTTGTACTTACGGGGTTAGCACACTCTGCAGAATTTCTTTGGTAGCTTAGTTAGCACAGATTGCAGGCTGTTAACACAGGATTCCATGAAATTTGTCCCGTTTATACTTCACTAGAATACAGAATCAAGGCAGCTTTCACGTCACCGATCTGCGCTGCACTTTTAATCCGATTCAGACCGTGCTTTGTGATTTTTTAACATTGCTTGTGCCACTGTACCAACTGCCAGTCATGTGCAAAATCAACAACTGCCAATCATCCCGCAAAATGATTACGCGATTAACATTTTAATGAGAGGACCATCTTTTGGTCACTGGTGGGCTCCCGTCAGGCTGCAATACCATCGTGTACAGCAATGGCAACTTGTAAAACACAAGTTCAAATTTGTAAGTGAAATAAATGTAGGAAACTTGAACTGTGCTTGAGAAGCTACAGACTGATTTCATGAAGCTGCTAAGCAAATTCAAAAAGTTGCTCAGCACAAACAGGTCCCCAGCCAAAATGTCAAGCCATGTACATTGCTAGTGACTGGTACTCAGTCCATTTTTGCTAAGCAAGATTTTCTCCTTAATTAGCAACTCCCGGAAACTTGAGGTCAAGCTACAACAGGGAGACAATTCCATGTAGCTGCTAACTCAAGCATTTTTCCTGAGCACAGACAGTTTTGCTTGGCAAAACAAGTTACCAATCAAAGTTACGCGTGATGACTACCAGCCAAAGTTGCATGTGACGTAAACCGCAAGTGACTGGTTCTCAGCCGATTTTTGCTTAACAAGAAATTACGGTTAGTAATATTTTGTGATAAGCGGGTTCACATTGAAATTGGGCTCAGCTGTCGGGTCAAACCAAGAATCAATGATATAACTATCCTGGTTGCTTTTAGGGACGAATTTTACACAGCTTTGATGCACACAATTTTGCTGACCAGAAAAAGAGTTGTGCAAAGCAAAATTGGGATACGGGTCAAAATGTAAATGATATGTATATTACATGTGACTGATTTGCCTGTGGCAAGTTAATTGCCGAGGAATACTTTTTGGATACAGCAAGTTCTGTGAAATTGGCCAAGGTTTCTGGATGAGCAAGGATTTTTATTTGCTTATTTAATTCACAGAAATATTTGCTCATGCATATGCATCCACACTCAATATGGTGCAGACGCATTATATCTTTTACAGATAATTCTACAAAATTGAAACATTTCACTTTTTCATAAGCCAGGCTGATAAAGTATGAAAGGTAACAAAATGTGCACACTATGTTCGTAGCAGCAATTTGAGTTGCTAACAAAACTTTTGACAATCACCGTGCAACATGACGTTTATCTTTTACACTTTTTCCCCTTTTTTCCGAATACACATCCTAAATGTCTTCTTTTTTTTTTTTTTTGAAATTACAAATTACGCTTTCAAATTTATGGTCATAAATATGTATAAAAAACTTTTCCACGTAACAGGTGCACATACAATTTTTTTCTCTACAATTATTTTCACATTTTTTCTGTTTCAGTTACACTGCCATGCACACTCCGGTCTGCAAAAAAATGGTAAACTCCGGTAGTTACTGATATTTGAAAATGTACAAAATATATCTCATGATCAACAAACTTTGAAAATATCCTAAGGATGCCCAAGAATCAATACATAGGGCCTGGCGAGATGTAAATTTTGAAAATCTCCATTAAAAAAATGTATTACATTTTCTTCAACTTACCCTCTCTCCAGTGAGAGAGAATACGTTCCTTTCAAAGCCTTTTCTAAATTTAGGGAACAATCGAGCACAAAAATCTACGCACAACATCTGCAGATTCTTGTAGGCTATGTGTGCATAAAACATGCACAAAATCTCGGTAGGTTTTTGAGCATCAAAATCCTGGGTGGCTTTTGTGCACCCAAATGAATCACTCGGAGTTGTAGTGCCCTCTAGTGGCCATCCTTGCCATTCTTCTTGTCAGAATGCAGACGGCGCTGTTTAACACTGTCCCCATTCTTGACAGCTCCATCAACGACACTACCAGAGAGATCAGAAGAAAAGGTCTTAGGGGGTTACAAATTATTAACATCTCGCTTTCTTGCAAAAAAGAAAGGGGGGGGTTACAAATTATCAACAACTCATCTTGCAAAAAGATTGTATTGGCATAAAAGTCAAGGACAAAATCTAAAATCTGAAAAAAATAAAATAAAATGAATGGAAGCAATTCTTGGACGCAATCTGGGAGAAACTGTACATGCTACTAACAAAATGCCTTTGAGGAAATCACTGAGGAAAAAAGCCTGGAAAGTATTGATGACGATTCAAGAAATGTGTACATAACCTAAAATACTGTTCGGAATCCCTGCTGGTATGTGATGCTTCCTTCGTGAGGTTTAACAGTGAAATTTGTACTATTAAATAATGGTCTAACCATTGAATTCGGTCACAGAAACCACTAGACAAGCACTTCAATTTAATAGTAGAGTCACTCCAGTGTTTATTTTGGATTGATTATGGAAATTTGATGTACAATCTATACATGAATCCAACCAAGCTTTTAGGAGCAGGATGAATGCGGCCATGATAGGGGCCTTCCACTCCTGTACAGTAAGCTGTGCTTTGTATGACTGTATATATTGATTGTATTTAATCACCCAAGCTTGTGGTTGATAAAAGATGATACGTAAAAGCCTCCAACGAATGGCCGCCTCCGCCGGAACAGTATGGGCCAAAAACAAAAAGGTCGGATTCATTTATAGTCAGTGGTGCAGTGTTACTTGTGTTCAGGGGTGAGATTGGCTGCAAATGAAAAATCCATGAAATCTAGTGTTTGGGGGTTACGGAGGACCTCAGAGCAACGTAGGGTCCATGGTTTGTACATGTACATTGTATTTGCCTAAAGGCACCCCTTTAAAATACCCGTTTCCATTGGTCTATATCCACTTTTACAGCTAAAAACACCTTTAGGACAACACCTCAGGAATTCTAAATTCCAAAAGATATTCTTTAAAAATTCTAACAGTCAATATCCCGACAAAAAATCAGGAAAAATCCTGACAAATCTCACCCATGCTGTGTTACTTTCCTCACCTTCCTCGCTTTCCACCTACAGTGGCCCGGGTTCAAATTCTGCCCAGGTTTGGATCTGGCCTGGGTTCAAATCTGCACGCGAATTATTTTTTCGTAGGCGGGTGAAGCAATTTTTTATGAATAACTCAGTGGTTGCATTGATCACTGCACAGCTAGCACTTGGGTTCTCGGCCTCTTTTTCCCCTTAAATTAAAAATATCCCAAAGATATTACCGTAAAGAAAAATGGGTAATGGTGGATTTTTAACTAGGGACCTTTTGATCCACAGCCAATCCCACTATCCACTAGACTAGTCTGTAGCACCTCGACAACAGCCGTTCTTTAAAATGATTGAATGTAACTAGTTGACTATGTTGTGACGTTCTGTTCTATTATAATGAATAAACATAACTTTCTCATCAAAACTACTGAATTATTCATGATTATTGCTTCACCCACTTACGGGGAAAAAAATGCGCAATCTGCACAAATTGGAATCCAGCCCAGGTTCAAATCCGACTCGGGTTTGAATCCGGCCCCAGTTCAAATCTATCTGGAGTCCGAATCCCTCCCAAGTCAACGCGTGGATTTTTGGCTCATTTTCTCACCCATTGCTGACTTGCTCCGTGTTTTCAACCCCGTCCTGCTTTTCGTGAATTTTCTTGGTCTTTTTTAACGCCGCAACCTCCTCGTCTTCCTTTTCCCTAATGTCTTCCAACTCCTTCATCGAGCCCCTCATAATTCTCACCAAGAAGACGATGATGAACTGAAGACGAGACATGGAGAAGAGAATGGAATCATTACACTGTTTGTTCAAGAGCACCAGAAGCCATGCCGAGGGGGCTGACCACTAACATGATTAGATTAAGAAAAAAAAATCTGATCAGTTAGTCTGGTACCCAGATTACCAGCCAAGCTGACTGTCAAACTGGGTGATACCAAACCTATGTGAGCATCACAAACAAAGGCACAGATGGGTGTACAACACATGCACAAAATAGCTCCACACATTTATGACTGCAAAGTGTATATGATATTTTCTTCATAACTGAAATATACAAACAGAAAAGTGCAAAATCCCTGGTCCATCAGTGTTAACCCCTTGTCTCCGGCTGTTCTTGATGGGGTGCGAGTATGCCAAGAACGGGGCCGTGCAGCCAGGCTTAAATGCAAACAATAGGCACCACACTGAATAGAGTGGTCCTATTCATCGCACTTGGACCACATTCATCGTGTGAATGAAAGCCTTGTTTGAAAAAGCTCCATCTATTCATTACACTCAAACTCAAGAACACTATAGTTGAAACATGAATGGATTGAGTACGTGCAGAAATGCGCCTATAGACTACAATCGGCCAGGTGGTCTTTTTCAAACCGCAGCTATGGCCGTCATCCGTATCCAAGAGGTTAATTTATTTTTAAGGTTTAACCGATGATCAGATCGGACATCGGATCGGGCCGATGTTTGGCAATATCGGCAAAACATCGGATCGGCAAAATTTGTAAGGTTTAACCGATGACGGGCCGATGTTCGGCAATGTCAATTAGCAAACTTTACACTCAATTTTATCATGCACAAATGTCATGTTTTTTTATTAGAGCGCGAGTAAAAAACGATGTTTTATTTTTGTGTGAAAAATGAACAGTTTTATGCTGTGATGTATTATCATACCGGTGTAAATATCTCCGAGCTCCGCGTCTATGCGATCCGCGCTATCTGCACCGTATGCGTGAAAACTCAGTGCCCGAAGACAACGGAGCAGTCAGTGCATGACTGTACTGGTCTACTGAACGTCATGAACGGAGTCGGGGAACTACACTGTGAAGCCACGACGTGTTGTGGACTTTAGTTTAGCCGATCACATGTCTCTTGCATGCACAGCATTGGCGATATGTGTGCACCGTGTAATGTTATATACAGCGTGAATACAAAAATACCCTGGAAAAAAGACCAGCATAGACGCCCTAATGGGGAATTCCCTTCACGTGTGCCAATTTTGCTGGACTGAAGCTTGAATTGAATTGAAATCACTGCGAGTTCGGCGTCGTATTTTTACGACCGCAGATTTTTCTACGTACATGTAAATAAATGCCTGGATTAGTTTTGCCCATTGTCCTAATTTGTTCTCCATTTCAACTTCTATCCAACAACCAGCAGTGTTAAAATAAAATTTAATAGGGTCGGTTGGTAGGCATAACATGTTAATGTTCTACCTCCATGCTAAAGGTGAGAATAATTAACGCAATACCTGTGTTAGAGGGGTCCCGAAACGAAGTACATGTACAAATTTTGAGATGCTTTGTGAGACATATGCCTGATGAATTTTATGTGATACGAGCATTGCAAAGTGGAAAATAAAATTTACGTATTGTAAAAATAATCAGCTTCCTTCCTATTTCTTTAAAACTGTAAACTTGTAAGGTTAAGCCAAAACTCTTGTGTTGTGAATAATCGACCTTTTTATTCAGAACAAAGATAGATACATGATTGATAGCCTATTAATCAGCAAAAGCAATAAACTAAACAAAATAAATATGAAACTGCGATCACCATATCACAAACTGCACGCACAGAGTGCCGCGATACAAAAGCAGTCTATGCCGTACAACGCGCGGGCGTGCCCGGCCAACTGACAGCTCAATGCACGGTGCGTCACCGTAACACGTTGGCGACACGTGGAATTATCCACACAGCCGTTTATCACGCACATCACTCAACCACTGGTCAACTTCTTGTCGCAATTTGTCGAAAGTTTTGATTAAAACACATCCTGATTTTGACTATCCTTGTTGGTCCGATTCTTTGTTGGTTTTCGCCGGGATTTTATGAACAAATCTTGTCGAGTGGGCCTACGAAGTTCATTCCAGAATCTTTTAGTAATTTGTTGCCTCCAAAGCATGCGTGTCTGGCTACAGACTCTACACACGGGAATTCTTCCCTTCACGCACGCAAAATAACGATGGCGAAACCTGACTATGAATTATGGTGTTGCATGAAAAAACACCCCCCAACAACGGACCCGCTCTGTGCAATGCGCAGGCTCAGACGGTTTTTCCCCCCATGATCGAGCCCGTACTTATTTTGCCGCATGCGCACGTACTCCCGGCCGAACATCGACAAGATGTACACGATCTTTGAGTTACGCATAGTTTCACATGGAGGCAAGGCTACCGCTACTGTATGGGAATTCCGGACGCCCGGTCGGCAATTCCTACTATTATGATTGGAAATCGGTATCGTAGAATTGATGTCTTCCTCTACCTAATAGCATTTTATGGCTTTCGAAAATAGGGTGACCTGAACTGAAGGCATTTTTTTGTTTGGCCAAATTTATTACTGTGTTAAAGGGACACATTGCCTTCAAATGTCATGAAATTTTGCTGTCATGGAAATGTTTCTTCTCTTTTATAAGAGTTGTTCATGCAAAAAAACACGTATAATGTGTTGTAATTAGTGAGTAGTGATTACAAAACAAAAATCTGACCCGCGAATCATAGACTTATTTCCAGTAGTAAATACCACCGGCAAAATAATGCGCAAAATACGCTGTAGCTGGCGCCACAGCCAGTGGCCTTGTAAACCTATCAGATGATCGCCAGGTACCATTCTCTACCTCGCGACACATATCGCCAGTGCTGTGCGCCGTGCCACAGTACATCAAAATGGATCAACAGAACGTACTTCAACCAGCTGCGACTGGAAATACGACTGGTGAACACGGTCCACCATTTTGTGGAGTCAAAAATTTGGTTCTACAAAATGGCGGACCGTTATTTGTCACGAAATTAAACAAAAACCACGCAATTTGAAGGGATAGTTATGTGAATCTTTATATTCTACTTTAAAAAAAGCTTCCCAACCATTTTAGTTTTATAGCCCAAATCGCAAAATCCAAAGCAATGTGTCCCTTTAAGGGAGTCGTGGTTTGTCTTGGGTATGTCACTGTTTGTTGGGCGCCATCGGTCGATGGTCGATCGTGCTGCGCTATCAGTCGATTCTTACGGATATCTTGGACTTTACTTACCTTTAAAAAAAAATCCTCCAGAGCCGTGAATTAGAAAGAAAATGTGTTCGACTGGTGGCAGCGCGATCGTCCATAGCGTCACGATCTACCGATAGCGCAGCACGATTTTTTGACGGCATTGTTTATGTCGATTAAAAACATCGGATCGGATCGGACATCGGCCGATGTTCCGAATAAAACATCGGCCATCGGATCGGCAGGCATATCCAACATCGGTTGAACCTTATTAAATTGACTATTTTATGAAAGGAAAACAGAGAAGGCTAGTCAAAGTGTCTTCCCCCTCTTTGTTCTTGACGCTATTCTCTCTCGTGGAGTGTTTATACATTACTGCACCATGGGTAGACCGTTAAGGGTTCCAAATCTTGCCCTGGTCTGGTGTTGTAGCCCCTTTGGGGGAGGCACTTCACCTGACCTACATGTACCTCTTTACACTTCTGAAATAAACAAATCGAACAACCTGTTATGGACGAGGGTTCCGTCAGAGGGAAAGAAAAATACTCCTACTTGTCAAATGCCGCGGGGAATGGAGGATAATGGTTTTTAGAAGCCGCAATCCCGAGGCACTCTTTCTAGCACTTATAGCACGAGGCCACCTCGGGTTGTTTTGTGTGTGTACTCTACCCATATTAGAAAGATCACATCAAAAGTTGCACTCTACTCCATGCAGACAAATGGACGTCCCAATGGAAATTTAATGATTCAAGTTTTGTGAGTGGGCTTTCATAATTCTCGATTTGGTTAAAAACAGTTTTGTATCAATTTTCAATGGAGCAAAGATGTCCGTTTGCTACCTATGTAGCTGAATTGACAAACAACAGTACCCATAATCTGGTGGGTTTGAACTATTATAATTAATTAATTTCATGAACAGGATATCCCTTCCTATACCACCCTTCCTATACCACACATGGGAAATTCCAGTTTATGCCATACACCATCAGACTTTACGATAAGCGATCAATTTCAGAGAATTTCAGAAAATCAGCTTTTCTGAAAATATTGGGAAATTTATCTAAACTTTATCTAAACAGTTTCAGACATTCTCAGAACATTTCATTTGCTGAAAAATGCATTGTTCTGTTTTGTACTGATTTATGTATTTATTTCTTTTTTGGGGGGTGCGGGATGGCCTAGTCTGATTTTTTGGGGATCCACAACCCCTTCCCAACCAGCCCCTCCCCTGCTAGAGGTACCCCATAGCCTGCCTCCTAACCACACCCTCCAGGACTTACCGAAAACCAATAGATGTCCATTCCAAACAACAGCCAGAGCATGATGTTGAACTCCATGCCGAAGGGTAGATGACCCTTGTAGTAGACCTTGGCCGTGGATGGCAGAATGGAGTATAGAACCTTCAGTGGGAACCAGTACATGCGCAACAGAAACCTGGTAAAAAAAAAAAAAAAGAATTTTTAAATTAAAAATAAAAAACAGTTCAAAATCTGGGCCAAATTTCATGAAATCCCTTAGGCCAGATTCTGTGCCAACAGCCTACAATTCTGTCCCATGGGTCTATACAGTATAATTTCACTATAACAGACACCACTATACTGAACATTCAGCTATACTATCATCTTTGGCCCTCAAATTGTTGGGAGCCAAGCGACCACTACAGTGAACACTTTTTGTGGATCCCATGACGTTCGTTATAGTGGTGTGCTACTTGTAGGTCTGAAAACTGGGATAATTTCTCTGGAATCTGTTGGAGACTTATCCTCTATTTAGTTCTGGGTCCAGGGGCCGATTTCACGAAACTCTTCTTAACTTATGACTCATCTTAGGACTAAAGACGAGTTCCTGCTCTAAGATCGATCTTAGCTAAGACGCGTCCTGAGATCGATTTCACTAAACCCTTCTTAAGCAAGACGCATCCGAAATACAGATAAACGAACCGCTAATTATTGGACGACGATGACCTTTCGCATGCCACGGCTGTATCATGTTCAATTTGGCACTTTCAGGCAACAGCTGTCGGATGTGTACGCGCTTGCAGTAAATTCAAGATGGTTGATTGGCGATTGTTTTGGGTGAAAAATTTGAATGCCGATTCATAAATGCCTCGGCGAGTTTCACTATCCCTATTGGTAAAAACGGTTATTAAAAACTGCTGTTAAAAACCCTTTCTAAAAACAGCTGTTAAAAACGGTTGTTTAAACACGGCGCGTCATAACCAGCTGTTCTCAGCCGATACGCAACAGGGAGAGCGTAGTAGGTGCGCGCACAAGATGTACTGAACTTCATAATGTAAGACAACACTAACGCGCGCGTATAAAACGTTGCATTCGTGCGTGTGTGTACGTGCATGCGACAGACAGGCGCGGAGCGCATTCACGCGCTCACAAGGCCGATACGTACACATGTGTTTTGTCATCACACTTTTATCCCCTTATTAATATTACACTCACCCGGGTATCGGGCTCCAATTCATCTCCAACCCTTTCTAGAACTTGGAATATTCCCTGCCTGGTGAACCTATATCTCTTGAGGATTTCCTCGTCATTTAGATTATCTAGTGGATTTCTTCTATCTCGGAATATCCTCTCTCTCCTAATTGCCCGCCGAGCTTTGTAATCAGCGAGAAGCATAAGCGCCATTGTTGCTTTTCAGTAAATTGTACGTGTTCGCATATAGATAAGACAACCCCCAGACCGATCTTAAGTTAAGACGAGTTCAGCCGCGTTGCTAAGGAAGTTAGGACGTGTTGAACGCGTCCTAACTTTGGTGAAATCGATCCAAGGACGAGTCACGAGTTAAGACGAGTTACTCTTCCCAAGACGCGTCTTAGCGTTTCGTGAAATCGGCCCCAGGGAAACCGTAAGGGTGGTAGGGTTAGCAATTCATAATGTCGCC
This sequence comes from Hippasteria phrygiana, assembly GCA_037893225.1. Taxonomy (NCBI): domain Eukaryota; kingdom Metazoa; phylum Echinodermata; class Asteroidea; order Valvatida; family Goniasteridae; genus Hippasteria; species Hippasteria phrygiana. The sequence goes on from JAZGUH010000526.1 coordinate 329,203, forward strand.
AACCCGCCCACCTCTGATCGTAACCCTTTACCTAGAGTGGCCTTGTATTTGGATGATTTCAATTTAAAAAATGTTTTTAAATATACACAATTGTTAAAAAGGCAAAGAAATTGTGCGCATACCCCCGTAAGCACAGAATCCGTAGTTATGGCATGTTACACATGCACACAAGTGTATGCTAACCGTTAAGCGTAGCATTGCTGCTATTAATAGCGGCAATTTTTTGCTTACTGTTACTGACTGCGCGAAAATGGGCCCTAGTCCAAATTTCTGCTTATCACGGAATTCCATGCTTACAAGCACAAAAGACCCATCCACTTAGCCCCACCCCCTTATGTACATGTATTGACCAATCACAGCAGTGAACTATGGTCCAACAAAAGTCTGACATTGGTGATGGACAACTGATTGACAATACACCATGGGGCAAGGCTCATGAATACGTCTATTCTTTGCTTACAATTCTCCACTAATGCTGTAAGCGCAGAATCCTTGCCTTGATGAGATGCACAAATGTACACACATCAAATCCTATGCTAACCTTTGAAGACTGTTATGGTTAGCATGGAATCTTTGTTTAACCCTTACTCCATTCATCATCTTTCCTCCAAGTAATCTGAATCCTCCAACATCCTCTTATGGGGACCATTGCATGAATCCTCCAAAATCTTCTAGGGGTTTTCGGAAACACCCCAGTAACCTCAATCCTCCAAATTCATCCACGCATCAGATTGGGCCCGATGACCTGGATCCCCCATTTTCCTCCAGGAGGCAAAAACCTCTTATGTCCTCAATCCTGCAAAATCCTCCGATGCTCCAACTTCCAAAGACCCTCAATCCTCCGTTTGGCCAAAGAGGAATTTGGAGGATTTGGGCTAAGGTAAGCAGATCCGTGAAACTCTTTTTGCAGAACATGAATTTTGGGATAGCGAAAATCAACAAGAGTGCGGAGTTGAATCTGCGACTCTTTTGGTTGTTGGAGAAACCCCCTTTTTGAAGATGCCCTGTATTCACTGATCATGCAGAGTACCAGTTTTTTTTTTTAACAAAAAGGTTATTAGGGGAGCCATGGCAAACAGTTTTTGCAACGGACGGATTGGTAAATAGCCACCCTGTTGCTTTCTTAAATCGTTCAGGATTCCTGAAGAAATCAACAGTGTTGTTTTGCTGAACAAAAATGTTCTTGTTTGGCATCTGTAACTGGAATATGCACAATTGTAGCTGCACAATGCGTATAACAGGGTTGAGATTGGCCGCAAATGAAAAATCCACGAAATCTGCAGTGTTTGGGGGTTACGGAGGACCTCAGAGCAACGTAGGGTTTATGTTTGTATTTGCCTAAAGGCACTTCTTAAAATATCCAATTCTATTGGTCTATATTCACTTTCGCAGGTAAAAACATCTTTAGGGTAACAACTCAGGAATTCCAGATTTTAAAAGAGATTCTTTAAAAATTCTGAAATTAGTAAAAATCCTGACAAAAAATCCTGAAATCAGGAAAAATCCTGACAAATCTCACCACTGTTACTTTGATTGGGTAACATTATTTTGCCACATAGTCTGTCATGCTTTTTCCTAAAGGCTGATACGCCAACCCTAAATCTGATGGCAAGTCTCACCAGGAGGTCGAGAATAAAACAAAGCCGAGGTTTGCAAACATCTCGTGCATTTTGTGGAACGATCCGTCGGCCCTGAGCTTCAAGTAAATGTTGATCTTGGAAAACTCCAGACAGATGTCGCAGAAATCATGGCAGAAGACGACTAAGACGCCAATGTTGTGATACCTGGACGGGGCCAAAAGATAGAAATCCCAGGGTTTAGAAAGTGTTTAAAAGCAACACAAGTTTACATGCTAATCCTATCTAGTTTAACTTCATTAATACGGATGACGGCCATAGCTGCAGTTTGAAAAACACCACCTAGCCGGTTGTTATTAGTATTTTACCGGGACTTGGGACAGAAAAAATCATGGGCATGTCCCATCTACAAAATCTACATTTATTTCTGGTTGTGAAGTCATTGGTGAAAAAGAAAAAAAAAAAAAGAAAAAAAAAAAAATCGAGTTTTGAACACAGCTGTGGACAACGTGGGCATGGCAAGCAGACTTCATGCCACTTATGGCATCACCGTCAGAGAGAGTAATTTTGTGTGGGTTTTTCTGCCTTAAGTCTCAATAAATTCAGAGCTATTTGTAGCATTTTTCTTTGGTTTAAAAAAGACCACCTGGCCAGTTGCCGGCTATATGCGCATTCCTGTGTGCATCAACCCATTGTTTGCCTATTGTGTGTGTTACACTTGGCAGCACAAGCCCGTATGGCATTCCAGCATCCCATTTAATAGCAGGACAGAGGGGCTAAATTTTGATTTCTGTGAAACTGAGGACACGCACACTCCACACTCCACACTCCATGGAGATAAGTGGGACCAATTTCAAGGATCTGCTAAGCATACAGGTACAAGTTTGCTTACCACAGAGAGACTTTGCTTAGAAAAAACGGGTTACCAGCCAAGATGTCACACAGTACATATTGTTTGTGACTGGTTCTCCGCTGATTTTTGCTTACAGGGTAAATCTGCTAGCCAACATTTCCTGCTTACTGAAATTGGAGCCCTACATGCACATATATGGAGCCATGTACAAATGTCACTCTGCACATGTGTGCATGTAGTACAGCCAGCCACATTTTGAGGGCATTTTGGGGAGAAACACATCAGGCGGCGTGTAATAAATAGGACGAAGGGGAAGATGCGATGTCATGCCGACCGTAAGAATGTACAAAAATGTATTCATCATTATTTCAAAACCATATAAGGCACTGTTTCCACTTTGAATTCTTACAAAGTAAAATATTCCCTGTGCACTAGAAAACACACATCTTCTTAATGTAGCTTTCTTTTTTCTCTCTCCGTCTTATTCATGATGCTGTTGTTAACCTCACCTGCCTCTCTCCAGCCAGGAGGATAAATGACTCAGTGGGAGCAGGGAGGGCATGCCTGCAATGAGCTGACATCCCGTTCATGCATACAAATCTCCATACGCTGAAGATTCTTGGGATGGGTGCTCACCCTCTGAGCCCATTGGTTTGAAACTGATTTTTAGCATCGCGAGTGTACATTGACCGTTAACGTGGCTGTCAATTGCATTATGCAAACGTGCACAGTGGTACACTGGTCGGTATGTCTGTCCATACATGATGTACATGTACATGTAGGTTCAAAGTGTCAACTTCACACTGCACCTTAATGTTGTCCTGCATAATTCAATGCTGTAAATAGGCCGCAAATACATAGTGTGCATCATCTTTACATGATGCGTACAAATGAAATTACATGGTTCATGATTGATTACATGAAACATAAAAAAACACGCAAACATGGATACATTGGTGTGGTTTCATTTTTACGCATTATGCGATATGGATGGAATGCGGACACATGGATTTTGTACTGAAGTACACGCGTACATATATGTACATGGACACTGAAATGTTGTAAAGTTTCGTCCAATCTACATTCGACGATACAACAGGGCAAATGGGCATTTCCACACTAACGGGGTACAATTGACTGCAAATTTGGGATTTGAGAGGGGGACACTGGAGGGTACAACAAAGCAAGATATTTTGTCCAGTTGTTTCCTGTACATTTCGGAGGCAGCAATGACCATGTGTACACAAAATATAGAGTACTTTCTCTATACTTTAGAAATTACAGGGGTCGTCGTAAATAATTACGTATGTAACATGGACAGAATTGTTGCTATAAATTGATAGGACACTAATTATCATGCGCATTAATTTACCCAAATGTCATTTCATTTATATCCATAACCCATTCAAGATTGCTAACAGCCAAAATACACAATTTCCTTGGTCTTTAAGACATCTATATGTAACGTACATAACATGGACAGAAATTGTGTGACAAAGTTCTGTCCATGTTACATACATAATATTCTGAACATAATACATGTATCCTGTTATGTCTGAAATATACATGTACAGTAGATTGTGGTTTTTACAGGTAACAATGCTGTAGGGATAAGAATGAAAAGGCACACTATTTGGTAAATACATTTATTGTAATTATTACTTTCTTATCAGTATTAACAAACTTTCTGTCCATGTTACATACGTAGCATTCTGACCACACATACATGTACATGTATCTTGTAAAATTTGCCCGGAAAGTCTTAAATTCTTGGTGAGCACAATCCTCACCAATGGGGGGAAAAAAGAGGACAAACAACTGGATATTATGATCCTGCTTCATTTGCCAATCCCATGTCACACTTTTGTACCCATTTACTGTAGAAAGACCCAAATATCAATGTATCGTATGCTGTTATAAGTGTGGTATTCTTTACAAATAACCCTTTTAACACCAATTCTAAATCTGACTGCATGTTAGTGAGATAAAGACAATGAAAGGCCATGTTGCCCTTTGTACTACATATGTACAAAAGTATGTTAACTGTTGTAAGCTTTTTGGCAGTGAAATTACTGAAATATCTCCTTTTATCACATATCACATCCAGATCCCAGCATCGTGACATGTATACATCACTAGAATATTGTATTTCAGCATTGTAGAACTTTATGTAACTGGCTGAATTGAAATAATTGCTTTGTAAAGCACATGACAAACAAGTTTCTGTGCATGAAAAGTATACATGTATATAGCCTGAAATACAAGGTAACTTTAAAGTGCTCATTCGAGAGGTCCTGTCCAATCTTCTAGTTCTATTACTGAAAATTGAAAAAAAGTTCTCACAGGCTCTGTCACTATCACATATTCGAATCACCTTCAAATCTCAAAGGTTCTCTCTATCGCACGTAATTTGAGAATGCCGACAGCAACGCTTCCAGTTTTTTCAATTTGTTTTCTCTTCTTCATGGGACAGTTCAACATGCTCCACTGCCCAAGGACAATAACATGTGAAAGCTTTAATCAGCATTGCTGAGGGTGGTATGCAAAATTTGCTTAGCCAACAGAGCGTACCCATCTCACTCCGCTGTTGAGGTTTTAATATATTGCTACACACGTACATGTAATTACTTGACCCTGCAATGGATCATACTACAGCAACAGCAGGCATGCAACTTGGAATTAACAAAAAAAACGAGGAAATTGCAATCTTGACAAGACTTTGTACAGTGTTTTTCAATTTTCAATGGCATACATTGTAAGTGTGAAGTGAAAAACGAGGAAATCAGCTGATCCGAGGAAAAGTTGCATGCCTGAAACAGGGCACGCTGCATAATAAGGAATTTTTCATTCAGGTTTATTGGTATTGAATCATTGTACATACATGTATGGTTTGATTGCTGCAATCTTAGCTTGATTCACCTCCCATGAATTTGGATTTATCTTATTTCAGAGCCAGGCAGAATTTTTTAATGAAATGTTGAATCGATTTTTCCTCTTAATTTTATGCAGTTCTTAATGGTCATGTGCATTCGTTTTGTTGAGAGGGGAAGCTACATGTATCTACATGTACAGCGGCTATACCAAAAGGTTTTTTAGTCACTTTTTCTTCGCATTCTGAGTCTCCCCTTCAATAAAAAAAAAAATAACAATAAGAAACAACCTCTGACCCCGTCACATTACGAATTTAAGGTTGACAGTTTTGACAGGGCTAATTAAAACGGATATAATATGCATTTTGATTTTGTAAAACAAAATTAAAAACCAAACAGGTATGTTGGGAACAGGTAACAGCTGGTAACCAACCTGGATGCGTATGAGAAACCTATGAGGCTGAGGGTGAGTACATGGTGTAAGATCAGCATTACAGAGTCCGATCGCCAGACGTCCAGGAATATGGTTGCAAAGAAACAGTGTAGGTAGAAACTGCACTGGATTGCATAGGCCGAGTAGATGAGAGGTGGGACTACAATTGCCGGATACCATCCTACAAGAGTGAAGAAGACCAGACACAAAAATCATCTTAACCTCTTGAATACAGATGGCGGCTATAGACACGGTTTGAAATAGACCACCTGGCCTGTTGTCTATATGTGCATTCCTGTGCGTACTCAATCCATTCATGTTTCAACTATATGTGCACAGCCACAATCATGGGTACACTTTTTGTTGCCAAGACACCATTATGAACGACAGAGCAATGCTGAATAGCTCTTTGAAAAATTAGGATTTGCCACACTTAAAGCACTTTTTATTCCAAGTTGGCATAAAGCTGGATGACCGATTCGTGTGTAATCTCAAATAATGTTTACATCATTGTTTTTCAAAATGTTGTTCATAACATGGACACCAAAAATGGGTGTACCCATGATTGTGGCTTTGCACATATTGTTCTTGAATAAGGGTATATTGAATAGATGGAGTTTTTTCAAACAAAACTTTCATTCACACAAGGGGTGGGTGATGGGAGGGGGGAGTTGGGGGCTCCAAGTACAATGAAAAGGACCACTATATTCAGTGTGGTGCCTATTGTTTGCGTTTATGCCTGGCTGCACATCAATGACAGCTGGACACAAGGGGCTAAAAAGAGTGTCTCGGCATGGACCGTAGGCTGTGCTGTTCTCACCTTTAAAGACAGATGGTGGGTCCCCGAATATATCAAACTCGGACTGAAAGACCACAAAGGCGACGTAGGACCAGGAAGTAAGGTAGAAAAACATCCGCCAGGCACTTTCCGCCATCTTGCCGACATTGCCCTTGGTGAGGTTGCAGGTAATGGCCGTCGGCTGTGGAGTGAAAGAAAAAATAGAGGTATTTCAAACCTGAAGTTGCCTTTAAGTCAAATAACGTTGGCTTTATAAGCCAAATCGGAAATAGAAAGTACTGTAAGACAATACTGTGCATATTTAGTAGGCCGTTCTCAGGCCACTTTGGGATAAATGCGGTTAAATTTTGTTCACAAGTCAATGCACAAACTGCTAACAAAGTTGGACATTTTCAGTCTGTCATGCAATCTGCAAAATGCTAAATTGAAAAACTGAACCAATCCACAAACATGAAGTCAGAACTACTGTATCATTTAACCCTGCGGTACATGTATGTGTGCCATGACAATATACAAGCACCGTTACACCACGGTGACCTACTTAACAAAACAGCGTCATGGCACACCGTAGAGTTGAAGATGTTCAACAATCCAAACATGGTGTCCAAAAAACACCCCGACACCCCTCTGGCTAAAACCATGTTGGGAAGTCAACTCAAGCATGATAGGGACAACTTTTCTGTCCACTCCGAGGGAAGGGGTTGGGGTCCAGTATGGTTCAGTGTGCCGATTTCAATAACTTTCTGAAAATGCTAAGCCTTCTGACATTCATTCAACCAAATGTAACGTTGGTTAAACCGGTAGCTCGGCTGCAACTTGTTAACTTAAAAGACTGATGAGCAGGACATTTCTAACTCGGTCTTGTGGCATAAATTAAGAGCGTACATGTGTAAAGCCCCATCCATTGTCCCAAAAGACCCAAGTCAATATCTGTATGGTTAGACATTGCGAAGTCGAACGTAATTTTTGCTGTACATTTTGGTACGGTTGATTAACCTAAACAAATAGGAGGGGGTGTAAAGCCGTGTGTAATCACTATCAGCAGTTGGTGGGCATATTAACCCTCCCTCTCTCAGGGCCAAAATGGAGCCAACTACCCTATATATCAAAACCTATCAAGTGACGGGTTGAAATACACACAAGCTGTGAGAGTTGGTGGGTTACATGTACATGTAGTTAAAGAGGATGTTGATTGTTGAGAATTAATCTGCGTTAATTCTGTAGTTTCATGTAGATTAAGGCATACATTTGTACAATGTATTAAAAGAAAACAGGCAATTATTTCTGCAATGAAATAATAACAATTATTCTTGAGGGGTCTAGCACTAGACACAAAAGGGGAGAGTTCGTCTTATGTCAGATTTGTTGGCTGTTTTATTTTACAATACGCAACTTACATAAAACTACAAAAATGACGCAGATTTCTCTCTCAGCAATCAACATCCTCTTCAACAAAAATACACTTGGAAAATGAGACCACGTAAAAATGGAGGAATGAACTCGAAACGAAAGTGTCTAGCCACATGATTATTTAATCCTACATGTACATGTATAACCTTACCTACTGTAAAGCTACAAAATACTACTACAGGTAGTAGTAAACTGTAGTGTGCAGTACTCTTAATACTACTTTGTAGTATATTATACTTTACCCCAAATTAATGCCTAGGACGTTAGGGATAAAGGTACATGTACATGTATGATAAGCATTGGCAGAGCTGACAACCGACTCCCGAGAAAACAGTAAAAAAAACATTCTGTTTATGTATTTTCTGCACATTCATATGGGCCTATTTCAGTCATTGAAACTGAAATGAACCAATCTCTTCAGATATAATTTCCCCAAAGACCACATTTTAGACTAATATTTCTCAAGAGGATAGGATGATTACATGTACATGTATGTATTATCTTTATTAACAGTAAGCTTTCCAACTGAAACTAATCAATTTGGTTTGGATCATTACTACAACTGCATTTCAAGCAAGATATAGGACGGAGGGAACCCCCCCCCCCCCCCCCCCCCCCCCCCCCACCCCCCTCCTCTTTTATGTTGGTCATTGTGTTCCCGGAATCTCAGAAATTCCTTTCAGATATTGGGGGGGGGGGATGTGTTAGGTAACAATAGTCCGAGTGTGTATAGGGTATATGGACAAGAGGGGGGAGGGGTACCTCTGGTCCCATAACGTGCCGAGTATACAAAACTATCGTACAATGCACCCTTAAAGACTATCTGAAGATAAAGCCAATTTGTGACGGGGCCTTTCTATACAACAGAACATATCAGGGAAACTGAAAACAGTACACATGTAGGCACATTTTCTGCTGTCATAATGTCTGTGTCGACCAATCGCATCACTTGACCACTTTGAATGGGCGGGGGTGTTATCATAAGAACTACATGTACATGTAACAGGGCGTGAGCAAACACACACAGTCGTACTTCCCTAATACGTCCGAGGACAAAGCTTTGTGTTTCCTTTTGTTCCCTTGATATAACCAAACCCCATAGACTAAGCACGTATCCTTACGTTCGAGGACCGATTTCAACAAAAGACTCTACGTTCGAGGACTGAAAGGTTTCTTTGTGTTTCCTTTCTTCTCTTGTCCTCGTAGATATATACAGTGCACGTACACACACACACACACACACACACACAAAATCAAAACATTTTCCTAATAAAGTTGTCCCCAAAAATTTCCATCCCAAAAGATCATTATAAAAGTTAGAGTTGGGGTAGGCAGTGCAGAGGAGGGGGAGGGGGGCAGGGATATTCTTTTGACATTGAAGGCACCATTTTGTTCGGGATATTTTACTTTGAACCCCTTGAGTACGGATGACGGCTACAGCCGCAGTTTGAAGAAAAAAAACACCTGGCCGGTTGACATCTATACCCGCATTCTTCTGCGTATTCATTCCATTGTTTGACTATTGTGTGCATTACGCTTGGCTGCACAAACCTGTCTGGCATACCAGCGCCCCATTATATAAGCTGTTTTCCTTGGAAAATTATATAAATTTCCACTTTTCTTGAAAACGGCAGCACACCAGGAGCCATGATTTCACAGGATGCTTGGGACTACATTGTAGTACGGTATTTGCAAATGTTAACTGTGCCCTCTGGATTCTTGATCATCACGATCACGGTGTGATGAGTATAGATTGTACAGGACTTATCAGCATCCCGATTGTAGGATTCCAAAGTCCAATATGCATTGATCAAACACCAGTAATGGAGTTTACTCAGCCATAACAAACACTGACTAAAAACAAATGTTAGTTCTTCATCAGCCTTTTACTCTTCACACATTAAAAAACCCTCCTATGCAAACATACATTCTGAGCCATGTTGTTGTATGGGTCAAAATCAGTCAAGTCATTGTTGTGAATTGTTGGAATTCTATGCATAGAACTTCATTTTTGACCTGTGATGACTGTTTCAGCAACTAGCTATGAGAATGACTTGGCATGCTGTGACCAATGGAAAGAGTCAAAACCAGTTGCCAAAATTTGAACCTGCCATAGTACTAAGCACATTAGGTAATCTGACCATTGGTGACTGGTCTGTGTTGAAAGTATAGACAGGGAGGTGGATGGAAATTTTGACTGATTTTGACCTTTTAACCCTAACAGTCCCAAATCATCCAATTTTAAAAGGATTTTGCATGCACCCTAGGGAGTTAGTGTTAAATAGTAGAAGGGTTTTAAACCCTAAACCCTGCCAGACGCAGCACAGTGCATGTGCCGACAGCTCCACTTTGCTGGACTCTCCACACAAGTCAATGTGACAAAGTCTGGAATCTGATGCATCTGGAAGGGTTCTAGCCAAAATGCCCTGGAGGGTTATTAGGGTTAATCAATACTACATTGTGCATAAACTGTGTCATTACACTAAAGCCGTGTCCGCACTGGACTATTATTTTGGAAGGTTTTACCGAGACAATGGTAAAATGAAAAATGGTCAAATGTGACCACTGTCCGCACTTGGACTTTCGACACGGAAAAATTTTACCGAGACCGTGGGAGAAGTAACCGAGCTGTCAATATAACGACTCATGAGGGCGCTTTGCGCGACCTTTCTACATTGACGCGATTGACCCAAATCACGCCTGCCTTTTCATTTTTCCGGCTGATGTGTACACGCAGGCCTACGTCTTTAGCACCAATCAAACTTCCGACTTTATCAATAATAAAATCTACCATGATTGCGACCAAAAGAGGAACAACGCACTGGAATTTGGAAACTTGTCACGTGCACTGCACCGCAATGAAACAATGTAAAGCGCATGCATAGTTTCCCTGTGAAGCATGACCTTGTGCTCGGGCCGGATGTACGCTTTCCTGAGCCGCTTTTACCGACTCACACTGTCCGCACTGGACTTATCGCCTCGGGAAAAGTTAACTGGTCAGTTTTCCTGGGCAGCAGTTGGCCGGTAGAAGTAACCACTGGACTCAGGAAAAGTAACTGAGAGGAAAACGTCCTGGGCTGTCCGCACTGGACTTAAAATGGGAAAAGTTCCCATCGTCTCGGTAAGTTTTACCAAAAAAATCCAGTGCGGACAGGGCTTAAGAAGAATTGTATGTAAGTGATAGATCTATGGTCTATAATCTGGTGGCTGCCATTTTTAAAACATGTTGAGTTGAGGTTGTGTCGCTCCTGTGCATGAGTCGCAAGTGGTTTTTAAATCCGAAGTGTGAGCACTTTGCCAAGTTGCAAACACAAGGGAGAATTGAGTGAGTGGAAAAGTTAATGGTTGACAAAAAAAACCTCAAAACAAGTGCATTACTCGAGGGATTTTCTCCTACTTGAAAAAATGTTAGCAAAGGATTCTTTGAGTTTAACTGGACACTTACATATTGAGAATATCAAGCATTCCTTGTGAATTTTTTTCCTTGTCAAATCCGAGTACAGAGTACTCAGAGTACTTTAGAGACCAAGTCCTGGGCCAAGTCCAAGTACACTGGTGACGAGTCCGAGTCCAAAGCACCGAGTACGAGTACATTCAAGGCCGAGTACTGGGCCGAGTCCGAGTACCTAAGTCCGAGTCCGAGTACAGTACCAAAAAAGTACAAAAATAACTTGAATTATTAAATTATATTAATTTATAGAGGGCGATAGAGGGCGCCATTTTTCCTTTAAAAAAAATCCTCCGAGGGGGCTGGAATCGGACTTACGAGCGTAATTCGAATGGGAAGCTCGGGAAAAAGTCTAAGTTCAATCCACCTCCCAGAAGGTGGATACGCAGATACGCGGATACAGGGTGGAAGGGAGTCAGGAGGGGCGATAGAGGGCGCCATTTTTTAACGGCCGACATGCATACGGCCGGTATGTGAGAGTTTATTGAGGGCAATCAACCGTGACCCCGTATCCGCATACGAGGTGGAGATACGAGTGGCGGGGTATTCTGCAATTGTGCCCTACTTTGATTGACTTTGGCTTTAACCTTTTATTCCTTGGGGAAATAATAGGCACTTGTCACTCTTCAACATGAAACTGCGGCCGTTTGGGAATTACAATTTTTTAATCCATTACCTCTTTTTTCCAACAATGTTCGGTAAGTTTTGTATACAAAATTTGGGAGCCAAGGATGGTGTTCGGTATAGCCGAATGTTCGGTATAGCAGCGTTCCACTGTACATGTACACAGTCCGCAGCATGTCCTGAATATTTTACATCCCACACAATGATTAGTACCAACTACTTCACTTCACTTCTGGGAGATTACATACAAATGTACATGTACATTCATCAACAGGGGGAAACCTCACTGTGAGCAAGGCAGCCAGCCATTCAAAGTTAATGACCCGTATCCACGGACATGTACAATGAATGACAATAGCATCAACTATGGTCACCTTTACCAAAGTGGCTACCGTAGCGTTACTATCGGAGACGAGGTGAATATGGATTCTGCACATATGTACATGTAGGGCAGTCACGTTACTCACGTACACACAGGCCTGGTGAAATGACTATCCCACTCCTCTCCTCCACCCCCACCTTCCCCTTTCCCCGAGGTTTTATTACCCTTGCAGAATCTGATCACCCTTTGCTGAGTTCCAATGTAAACATGGTACAATTTAGCATGTCTACTACGCTAGAAAATTCTGTGGACAATTGTGCCTCATTTTATCAATGGTCCAATCTGTCACTCCGAGTTTTAATAACAGTGATACCTTCAGTTGTAATGAAGATGGACATAAGTGGAACATGCATTTCTTTAATGGATCTCTATTAATATGGCTTTTTGTTATTTAACCTCTTGAATACAGACGACGGCCGCGGTTTGAAAAATGATCACCTGGTCAGTTGTCATCTATACATGTACATTCTTGCGTGTACTCAATACATTGTTTACATACTGTTTGCAATGTATTGGCATACCAGCTCCACAATACTATAGCCTGACAATAAAAAATCGAAGCTGGAATGAAATTAATATTTAAAAATAGTGACAGGCCTGTAGACACAAACACGCATGTAATTAAAATGTGCACAAAATGTGTATACATATTTCATGTACCAGTTATACACTAGTAGTGTGGCACTACATGTATGTACATGTATATGAATTACGAGTCTTGTGTACATGAACATGAGTACATGTACAGTTGTAACAAATTTATATGTACATGTACATGTACATGTACATCTATGTGGCAACAGCGAACGAAATCAGACGTATGTTGGAAATTTTGAAAATTGAGATTTTCATTCCACGATAAAATATATAATGTAAGCTTTGTAATGGTGAAAAAAATGACTGTTATACAATATTTTGGTTTTCGAATAGAGCCGTAAATTCAGCATTGAGAATGGAAAATAATAAGTAGTTTACACAATTTTTTCGGAAGTACGCCAAACTAAAATGTTGAATTGTACACATTTAATGGTCTCAACACAAAAGCCAACCGGGTATTTTGAATTGAATATGCTATAAAAACAGTATTTTGACAAAAACAGGCATCGTGATTTTTTGACGATTTGCAAATAAATTGCAATTACTCAAAAATAGATTATGCGACTTACATGTATGTCCGATTTCCCTTGCAAACGTGTATGTACACTTGGATGGAAAATATTCTCCTTGAATTGTTTTCCAAGAGCTGTTTTATTACTTGCATTTTTTTCTTCTAGTGTGAATAAACCAGTTCGATATTTCAACTGCGCATGTGCACAATGACATTTTATCCCTAATGACCTGCGTGACCTAACACACACGTGTGAACGCAATAGGTGGTTGCACAACGCGCACATGTTAAATTCAATCAGAATGGGCGTTCGCGTAACATGGTGTGAAATTACGTCAGCAATTTCATCCCGAATAACCTTTGACCTTTGAGATACCGAACTGGCTTATTCTCAGCATATCAACCAAGTCATATTTCAAAGTCCTTCCTCATGCATACTTGATTTGGTTCACAACTCAAGTTGATTTCTGGATTTGTTTGCAGGATTTCGTGCAAGTCAATTCTAACCACACCCCTTAGACAACCCTATGCGAATTTTGTCTGGTAATTTTTGTTTCTCAGATGATTTTGCGCTTTCCACGTGGAATTATAATTGCTGTGATTGGACAATAATTCACAAGCTGCGTTGACGCGATTCGACCGCGATGGGTCAATACTCCAATATAACCATCGGGCACGCACTATGAAAACACCCAGCTTTTATTTGTTTGTCTCTTGTGAATGTCTAACTGTGTAACTGCTCCTAAGCATGTCAAGTTGCGTAAATAAAGCTTTGACATACACAAACAATTCCAAAACCACCCCAGGTCATCAGAACTGCCAAAGAGTGGTTAAATTTTACGGTTTTCGTACATGAGTGCCGAGGAGACCAGACTGAATAATTCAACAAGAAACCATTTGTGTACACATGCTGGTATCAGCCAGCCTATACTACTACTAGTCTTAGAGCGTCGTACACAAACAGAAAAAATGCAATAGAGCTCAACCGAGGCAATGGTGCTTGTGAACAATCATCGCGTGATGTCAAATCATCGGTGGTGCTAAAACAATAATTATAATATGAAAAAAATGAGAAGATGCACATGGCTGCAAATTGTGCACAATTCACCAGCAAAAGATAAGATTCAGAGAAACGCAGCATACCTGCAATAGACGAGTTCGATAATTTAAAGGTCAAAGGTCAGCTGTATTAATTCCGCCTCGTCCTATAGGCATTTTACGCTGTTTTGGTACAGCTGACCTGCGACCTTTTACCCACATTGCATTGCAAATGTCAATTATCGAACTCGCTTATTGTATACGATAATAGGCCGATCGAGTGAAAATACATGTACCGTAATTTCCGGAATATAGGCCGCGCGGAGTATAAGCCGCAGCACGCAAAAATCTGCTATTTAAGATTTAAAGTTGGCGTATTAACCGCACCGGCGTATTAGCCGCGGCGCTTACAACGTCCAACCACAAAAGTCGTGCTGCATGCTGAAGCGCTAGTATGTAAAAAATGTGTAAGCGGCTTGCGAACGAGTGTCACTAGGCTCCGTGCACAACTTAACTACCCCCTCATCTCAGCGGAAAGAAAAGGCGAGTTGGCGGGTCAATATCGACGCCGTCTTACCTGACTTCAATTTAAGTGTCTGGTTCCCGCTATGATATTCTTATTGAAAACGCAATTATCGAGAGTCGGCAAACAGACAAGCAATCCCACTAGTATACGAGTATCAAATGAACGAGGAGCGCGATGCATAATACCAGTGACATACTGCCCATGGAAGTGCGGTTGCTATTTGGACAGCGCCCTCATTCGACGCGCACGGAGCCCAATAAACTGGATGGATGAGTGTCCTGGCTGTGGGCCGCGCGGCAGTTCTTCTGGTTCTTTTTTTTTTGGACGGGGCGCGGGGGGGGGGGGGGGGGGGGGGATAAAAAAGAAAATGGCAACTTTTTTCCAAGCGGCCAGCAAAAGTTACGCGGACGGGGATGATGAACTAATACATGTAGTTAATTTTGAAAAATAAAAACATTGTTTTTTTCGACGTGAAAGAGTTATGAAAATGTAATTTATTTATGTAATTTATTTAAGTGTCTGGTTCCCGCTAATAAGATATTCTTATTGAAAACGCAATTATTGAGAGTCGGCAAACGGACAAAGCAATAATCCCACTGGTATATGAGTACCGGGCCCTTTTCCAAACCTTGGCTTGGGCTCCAGCTATTCCCCAGTCCCACTGCCGATCTGTAGCCTTAAATATGTAAATAAATAAACAGGCTCTGGCTCTGGTTAAAACAAAAGACTTTGCGTAATACCAGCGACGTACTGTCCATGGAAGTGCGGTTTCTATGTGGACAGCGCCCTCATTCGACGAACTAGTGAAAAGGCATTAACGACATCTGACCTCAACAACATGTGGACCGCGCCCTCATTCGACGAACTAGTGAAAAGGCATTAACCATACACAACGATGAAACGGACAAAAACGAACAGATGCACCACACGATTTGTGAGGTGTGAACGGTACTTACGGTACATTTGCAAGTCTGTACGGTCCCTCTGGACTGGGTTCCTTTATTTCCAACAAGTGAGTAGAGCGAACGTAAACGGCAACCAACGAAAACATGACTGCCTGTGGCCCGGCGCCCGGAGCGCGCACCGCCTGCACTCGTGGCCCGGGCCGGGCTGAGGCGCGGCTTCTGTGACTGATTTTATTCTTCAAACGTTGCCATATAAGCCGCCCGGAGTATAAGCCGCAAGGACATTTTTCAGCGTGAGAATCAACGTATAAGCCGCGGCCTATATTCCGGAAATTACGGTACATATGTACATGTAGCAATGGTCACTCTTGAGCTACATGTACAATGTACATGTATAGCCCGAATATACATGTACATGTATTATGTTTGTGTGCATTGTGCATTGTGCTCTATAAAGCATGCACACAAGAGTTACAGGTTCATATAGCAGACAGAACATGCATACATGCAATTATGATGCATAAAGGTCTAATTTATTGCTATGGCACTACATGTACATAATGTATGCACATGTATACGTACACGTACTGTACTGACTTTTTCCTGCATTACACCATGATGCATCAGTGGAGGCCAGGGGAATGAAATGGGACTAGGGATGAGCAAGAAAATGGGAGGGGGTGCGGAGGGAGAGGATAAGAGGAGGATGAACTTCCTACAGAGTGCTAAGGGATATTTTGTTTTGTGGGAGATTTATTTTGCACTATACAATGTATGTACATGTACCTCAAATACGGTTGAGCTTTTAGACATTAAGTATTTGGGCATTAATCTCCTACTATTTAAAAGGTCAAAATCAGTCAAAATTTCCTTCCACCTCCCCTGCTATACTTTTACACAGACATGATCAGATTACATGTGGTTTTGTACTATGGCAGGAGGGTCAAAAACAATCACCTTGACTGATTTTGACCTATACAACAACATTAGCAACATGGCTCAGAATGTATGTTTGCATAGGAGGGTTAATAATTAATATGTTGCCAAGGTCTTTAAAATTATTGGATTTACCATAAACGTTTTTCCAAGTTCTAGAATTTAATTGAGGCAGTATTGCAACAATGGGGTTTTGCTGGCATTTTGGAATACTTCCATCCATGATTAGAATACATGTACAATGTACATGTAGGTACAGACTACAGTATTCAAACCATCCATGCTACCACAAGCTACACATTTACTATGCTATTGTGAGACTGCACACCAGGCCATGCCCTGTTTCATTTCTTTCCTGAACTAACGAACTACATTGTAAACTTCTCAGAATAGCACAAGGAGAATCAATACTATTGACAAATGGCTCACAGCCTACATGTAGGATCTGAAGATCAGCATGTCACTGTCACCTGATCATCAAGACCAAGTCAATCTTGAAACTTAAAGGGGCATGCCTAAAACACATGTATATCTCACAGGTGATAAAGACCACAGGTACAGAATACCTTTGATCAACAGGGTCTGGTTAAATGCTTGGTATGGCCAATTTACACTACACTGTACATATTGTATATGCAGCTTTGGTGATAATAAAAAAATTGTTAGTTTCCATCTGGAAGTGTAATGTATAAAGATGATACCAGCTACGTACATGTATCCTCTAAAGAAATATTTCCATCAGATGAAATGCCGTCACCTTCTGGAATACTGTATCTGAATAAGCCACTTCTGTACAAATATGTCAACTGCACATGTGCACAATGATATTTTATCCCAAATGACCCACGTGACCCAACGCTCGCATGTGAACGCAAAAGGTGGTCGCACAACGCGCACATGTTCAATTCAATCAGAATGGGCGTTCGCGTAACATGGCGTGACATTACGTCGGCAATTTTATCCCGAATAACCTTTTTGACCTTTGAGATACCGAACTGGCTTATTCTTCAAAAGAACGCTATTTATTTCAATTTGACAAATTGAAATAAACACATGGACGTGAAAGACAATCACTGATAAAACAATTACTTTCCACTATTTTCCTGAGACTTAAAAGATGGATTAAACTCAAACTTTCACAAATTTGTTATTTCATTTATGTATGGTTATTCTCACAAAGTACAAATACTGCCTGCAACTATGTTGCCAGCTCCACCAATATACATGTAACTTTGATCAATTGCCAACAAAGCCAACATTACTTTATTTATAAAAATAGAGTATGGGTACATGTACATGTGTACATGTACATGTGCACATGCACTACATGCATACATGTACATGTACATGTACATGGGTTTGTTTTTGCATTCAATAGGGGACCTTTAACAATAGAGGACCTTTAACAATAGAGGACAATGGTCCCTGGTCGACCCATTTGAAAATCATGTACAACCCAATTAGGCCCGGTGTTTACACACTCGGCTGTACATGTACATGTACATGTACATGTCCATGATATTGATAGTGTACACTGGGTGCATACATGTAGGTACACCGTATACATCATGTGTTAATCCTCTTTGCCAGAAAGCATCGAAACTTAAAGGTCTTCCTTTCAACAGGAATTCTGCCCAGACTCAATAATGGTACATGTACCTTCCACAGTGAGATTATTCCGCTTAAAACATTTGCTTGAATGTAAGGCCGTTTGTTTGTTTAAACTTGGATTACAGATTTGTTGTGTCTCCGGGTCGGGCGAGGAAGGAAAAAAAAAAAAAAAAAAAAAAAAAACATGTCGGCGCCCTGTAATCCAAAATGACGGCACCCGTGGAATGCGAAATTGACGAAAACACATTCTCCAGCGCACGGCGCGGATTCAGCCCAATCCCACGACGGGCCTCGTGGTCGGCAGTAAGGCGGGGCTTGTGATGCAAAACTCTCAAAATTTAAGCTAACAGCTGCCAGTCTCCTGGATACAGTTGAGCGATGCATTGCATGCAACACCCACAGCTCGGGCAAGGTCGTGACGACTGCTAGTTTCGGCGCGAACTTCGCACGAGGTGGCGGATCAGCTTTTTCTGTGGTCTTCCTTGGACGACCAGATCTTTTTTGCCTCGTTTTCCATAGAATTATTATATTGCGATTTCAAAAAATTTTACCTCACGGTACCCTCCAAAATCCGAAGCCTCCGGGCAATCTCGCGGTTGGAAATTCCCCCTCCCCATGCCAGGCTTTGCTCGATCATCCCTTTTTGGTGATCGTTGATCTCACTTTGAGTGGCATTGTGGCACTTTCTGATACAGGCATTCAAATTCCCGTATAAGGCTAGGGGAATCTAATTTCAATATTTATGAATGGTCACGGTGGTTGATCTGTTAAATATTCATAAAACGGCCCGAAACACAGCATGCCTTTTACTCCTGTTGGTTTAAATCCCAACTTAAGTACATAATGAGGCAATTCAAAATGGCAGTTAAACGTTGACCTTCGCGCAGTCCGTGATATATCATGTCGGGAAGTGGCATGTTTTTTCCCATGAAGGAGAGGGCGTTTCTGTGTTGAAAACTTGCATAATATTACTGACTAAAATAATGACACAAGACACAGGTTTGGAAAATATATTTAACATCCATGTTTTCAAGTCAAACTTCATGTTGAAAATCATACAGCTGGTGCATAAATATTTTTACACAGTACGTACATGTGTATTGTACATATTGTACAATGTACATACATGTACATGTACATGTACATGTACAACTGTATGCACACCATACGGATCGGATTCCACACAAAAACAGTCAACAAGTGTTCACTGCGAACGATCCTATGCTTGTTCTATATAGTCTTAGATGGTGTGGCGCTGCCGGGATTGTTTATTGTACTTTCAAAGTTCGATTTGGACAATTTTCGGCAGCGATTTTTAAAAAAAATTCTCAAAAATCTGCCAATTAGCATCTGAAGCCTGAAAGACCACGCCCCACAATGCGGATTCCCATCTTTCATTCTCAATCATTAACCCGAACAGTCCTGAATCCTCCAATTTCAATATGATTTTCCACACACCGTAGGGAGTTGGGGTTAATTTACTCTCTGACCGAAATATTTAACTGTTGTAAACATTCTCCGTAGATTTGGTTCGATGAAAACCTAGGTGACTGCCATTTTTCTTGCCATATTAACAACGACATGATGCAACGGCTAGTTCTGCAACAGAGTACATTTGTATACATACATGTACATGTAAACTAAATTAATTGCTCTGGCAGATAGGCATTATTATCAATTTGAATAGTCAGATCTATTTGAAGATAGGGGATCCTTTTTTCCTTTGGTTCAAAAAACATCATTGTGGTTTCCATATCAGGCTGAATTTCCTACATGTAGTTCCTGCACCTGCCCTACATTGAAATTACTTGGGACTGAAAACTATATCATCAAAGGCTGAAATTTATGCTTTGGAGTGACAAACGTTGGAGAGGTTTCCATTTTATTGTGAGTGATGTGTACATTCTTCAGCCTAGTGCACACCCTGTTGGGGTTGATCTCAAAGCCAAATTGTGTTTGAAAACGGTTCTGTTAAAGGTAGCACATGTACACCATTTGCAAACATCAAAAACAAAAACTACTGAATTATTATGAAATACTGTACTAGATTAAAGTAAATAGCAGTCTCAAGCATCCTGTGAAATCATGATACATGTACATGTAGGGTGCTGTCGTTTTCGAAAAAAAGTGCAAATTTAAATCGTTTTTCCAACGATTGTCGGCATTCATACCCTTGTTTACCACTGCAGCAGAAATTCTTTGCCCTTGTAGGACCAATGATTTTCCGTTTCAGAAAAGTGCAAATTCCGTTTTCAAAAAATCCTAACTTCCGTTTCAGGCTGAACAATTGATCTGGTAACATTTATTGCTCTGATCTTAAACATTTTTGTCCCCCCAACAATCGTGATCTAAACAACGCTCATTCATTATATGGCTCGTCTGTTCAATCAATCAACAATTTGTTTTGGACCAATAAATTTTACGAAATTATGTTTTTTATCAATAAAATTGCAGAAGTTATTTTCTTCAGATTCAAATCCAGTTTTCCATTTCGAGGAGTAGATTCCGCGAATTCCGTCCATTTTCCCGCAATTGCGGAAAACCATTGGCACTACCCTTGTACAATGTACATGTACATGCACATTTACTGCATACCAGGTCAGTGATGAGCACATGTATGCCAGCACTAGGTCAGTCTACATGTACATGTAACCTAGAGTGGCAACAGTGTGTCAGCACGGCCGGCCGTTTGAGCCATTTATTAACTGGTCATCTAGTCTCAACCCACTGAATGGATGCTGACAATTCAGCTTAAAAACTGACCTGACCTTTCCATTGCTCAATTTTCCTGTGGTGCTTTTCCTTGATTTTTACACTCAGACCAGACTGAAAACATACTGCGATGCAAACCCAGGGACCAATCTTACTGATTTTAAAATGGTCATTATATCCTGAAATTCTAATTCTTTTGATTTTGGCCATAAATGAAGATGTACATGTAACCATCAAGGTACAAATTGTACATGTTCCCTGTACACTGTTTGGTTGCCAAGGGTAACATTAAATCCATCTACGGTACGATGAATTGAGACTGGTTGTCAACAGGACATTAATAAATACATGTACAGTTAAACATGTATCGACCTCCAAATGCGGGTGTCCTATTGTTTTTGTTTCTACTTTAACTTTTTCGGAAGACTCCCATAGGTTTTGTACACGATTTCAATCGCAGACGTATTCTGGGAATCGTGGACGATAATATTCCCTTTGTTATACGTCCACGTTTGTTTGGGAGAACAAACGCATACATGTACATGATGTACATTTTATTACAATGTATCACTACTAGAAAAAATGTAAGCTCCAACCGACCAAACAGATAAATTTTTAACATTAAAACAACGTCTTAGCGAAAACCCGTTTCAGTCACTTCACTCAATTTTCCAGATAATGCTGAAATTTGAACTTTTACACATGTTCTTTGTTTAGTTATGGCCCTGGCAATTGTTTCAGCAGGTTAGCCAAATTAATTTCTAATTGGTAGACCTTTGCAAACATATTTTTTTTAATTTTGCAATCTGGAGCCCGTTTATGTGTATTTTCTCTGATCTAATTACATGTACATACATGTATGTACACAATTCACAGTAAAAATGAATTAGTAATTTTTTTTAATGACTGGCTATCATTCTGTGAATTACCATATATTTAAATTAGACCATGTGACTACATTACAACATACTGACCAATCCACAGTTGCCAACATTGAAGTAAAAATGTGGCAGATTTTTGTTGATAAATGCCTACAGGGTTTTGTTTTAAGACAGTTTTTGGACTCATGAGATGCAAGAAATGAATAACTTCGGCATTTCAAAAACAAAAAAATACTGTTCAAAATAGCAGAGTTGGCAACTGCATACATGTACACGATATAAATACAAAATGTACATATAAATACAAAATGTACATATAAATACAAAATGTACATATAAATACAAAATGTACATATAAATACAAAATGTACATATAAATACAAAATGTACATATAAATACAAAATGTACATGTATGTCCTATTCCTAGTGTACAAATGGAAAAATTAACTCATCCAGAAACACATGTACATGTAGGACATGTAAAACAAAAGTGAAAATTCCAGTTTGAACTGCGCTTCATTAGTTTTTATTTTTTTATATTTTACACCAATGCAACACTTTCAGTATGTGCATTTGAGCAAATGTACATCTTTCCTTCAGAAAATCTGAATGACTGAATTTACCCTCTCCCAGGGCAAAGTACTTTTCATTACACCAGCCTACAGTCACATCAATGCATTCCCTACAAAGACAAGTCTAGGAACCACACAACAGGCGAGTCATTCCTTGATCTTTCCATTAGTTCCCATAACCATAGAGCAAGGTACATGTACATGTATGGTCTACATACATGATGTATTACTCAAAATGAATGCACTCAAGATGCCTCAGTTTCCGTAATGGAAAAAATTATACGGACACTACTAAATCATGAGGTTAACCCTATAACGTCACTGAATAATACAAAATACTACTTGAGTAAACTGCAGTAAGGGGTACGGCCGGCAATCATTGGGAAAACTGCCCTCTATAACAAATGTAGCCTTTAGTCAAGGCACGCGTGGCTACCCGGACGAGCGGCGCGCGTACGTCGTAGCTACCCAAGCAAAATCCTTGTCCCAGCGCTTCGTGAGCACATTTTAAGCACATGTATTGTCCGTTGCCTAGGGAAATCTTGGGAATTTTAAAGCGTGATCGCATGCGCAAAACAGCGCAAGGCTTTTTCCGGCTGGCTCGGCCTAGGCTACGTACGTGCGTACAGTTTTTGTACATATTTATATCACATGTGCTGCAAGCTACATGTACATCGTTCATGTCATTTGTCTTGGCTTAGTTTTCCTTGCTCTATGGTTCATGCATGAAAGATTGAATATGTCATCAGTTTCGGACATAATTAAATGGGGATATAAAGATTACCGAGAGTGGGAAAAAAGCAGCACAGTGCCACGTGCAAGCTGTGTCAAACGAGAATCTCGGAGAAGAGTGGGACGACGTCAAACTTCAAACATCTGCGTCGCAAGCATCCAGCTGCGTATAAAGTGACTAGGCCTAAATGCACTAAATCAATGTAACTTGTTAGGTCAAGAATGACATGAACATGGCGTTGGTCTAAAAGAAAATAAAAGAAAATAAAATAGAACAAAGTCAATCAAAGTAAGGCACAATTGCAGAATACCCCGCCACTCGTATATGGGGTCACGGTTGATTGCCCTCAATAAACTATCTCATATACCGTATGCATGTCGGCCGTCAAAAAATGGCGCCCTCTATCGCCCCTCCCGACTCCCTTCCACCCTGTATCTGCGTATCCGCGTATCTGCGTATCGGACTTAGGTACTCAGACTCGGCCCAGTACTCGGCCTTGAATGTACTCGTACTCGGTGCTTTGGACTCGGACTCGTCACAAGAGTACTTGGACTCGGCCCCTAAAGTACTCGGAGTACTCTGTACTTAGGTTTGAGGACTCGACTCCAACACTGCATGTACCTACATACAGTATCATCTCTTACAAATGTACACATGTACATGGATACATGTAGGTTCAACTCGATGCATGTAATGCACCTATCAATTGATTCCCCATCCCCCGACCCCCTCCCCCTCCCTCTCCCCCCTCCCATGTACTTAGTTCAGTCAGAGATGCCCAGCAATAACACACGTACATTACCTGCAGCTCAAGAAAACTCGAGCATTCCAGAGCTAGAGGTTGCCATGCAGTCTTTCCCTAAATCACATGATTTAAGTCCATAACTCACAATTTTAATTCTGATTTTGCATGCACCCTAGGGGGTTAGGGTCAAATGTGTGTTTACACTCAAATTCAATGTGCAATTGAAATAACAAAATATAAACAAACATTTACGTGTACCAGTCATTTCTTTAAATTAAAAATGCAAAAGGTACATGTACATGTTACCTACAGTTCTTGCCTCTGCCTACTTGTTGCATTATCTAAAGGTCAGAGGTCACATGCATGAACATAATTCATTTGAAGATCATTAAAGACATCAAATGTGAATCCGGATATACACGGGTTTCCGACTTCCATTTCAAAGCTGGTAGTACAATGTACACATGTACTGCTTTGTTTGGATATATCTTTGTTCCCAGTAATAGATTAGTTTCCCTTTCCCATGCCAGCAGCATGGCCAGACACAAAAATAATCAAGGCAGTAAGTGTGAAACCAGGGTGAAAAAGTAAAGGTTTCAGCACTACAAGAGAGGTTTTTGTTAAACACTGTTTATGGCCCGGCTTATCCATTGTTTATGGTTGTTTGTGACAGTGCCTTGTGATGCAGCTCTCCAACTTTTTGCCATCTGAGAAATGTTACAATCTGATTCAAGTTTCCAACAGAATTTGTTGGATTTTGTTGCATTTACAAAATATACGCAGGCTTCTCGTTCAGTTTTGTTGATAAATTGTTGGATTTAGCAGGGCCATATGAAAAACACCGGAGGGGGTTAGAGACAAGGAACAAATCAGAACTACATGTACATATGTGATTTGGGGACGATGTGACCTCCAAAAAGTGTAAGAAATTTATTTTAAATGAACCATCTTGTTCTCGTACAGTAGGGTTTACCCATGGGTCCAAGAAAAACCAAAGAAAAAAAAGAAAAAAAAACTCAATCTATTTAAACAATTCAATTCAATGCTGTCAACCTGAATGGAAATACATGTACAATGTAAAGGAAGGACTCAAACGTCACATCCTCATTGCTACAAGTACATGTATCTACAACTTGAAAAATATACATGTAACCTTGTGATTCAGGACTAGCTGTACATGTACATTGTACGTATCTCGGTCTTCCAGGAAAACCCCATGGCCTCAAATGATAGCGCAAAGAATACGTACAGGTACTGGAACACAACCACATACCAGGATAAATTTCAGCCACGGATGACCTTAACCTCACATTTACATACATGTAATCTGATAACACAGTTACAGTGTACATATGTAATTCCCACCAAAGAAAAACATGCTGTGTTTTGAATTACTCTTCATGTAAGGATGTGCGCAAATTATGTACATATTTATGTACAATGTAAATTCCATGTGTGAATAATCATATAATAGGCCTAGAAAACTTGGTGTTGGCATGCCAGCCAGCAACAGCTTTAACGCCCTTCTCTTGCATTATTTTTCAAATTTTAAACTCTCAATAACCCCCCCCCCCCCCCCCCCCCCACCCAACATAAAAACAAGCTGTGGGAGAAATCAGATTTCAAAATTCAGTTATCCTAATTTGATTCAAACCGAATAACGATTATCTGATTTCACTGGAAGTTCCCATCTACATTTAATAGCTCACAGTCATGCCAACAAAAAGTGACCCATTATCGGTGCCATATAATAAGTCCTCCCAATGACTGGATATACATGTACATGTGTAGTTTGCAGGATTTAGTGACGCCTAGGCCTTTACAAAAACACTCCAGTGCTGTAATGTTGGGGTAAAAAAAAACATGGATGGACAGAAGACCACTGGCCAGTGAATACAGTTACAGAGCTAGAGACCATGGAGCAAATTGGAGGATGCTCCAGTTGTTTTCTTTAGCCTGTATCGGGGTTGCTTTCGAATATCCGGTTTCCGAAATTGAAACCAAATAGTGGAATGCAAACTGAATGTTAAAAAATCCGGATTTATATCCCACCACTAATAAACACACCATGTAAATTAAGAAGAATCAGGTGAACTGTCAGAAATACATGTATCCCAAAATAAAATCCTCTGGTACTGGAATTGAAAGTTCAAGTCATGTACTAGCTGTACTTTTGCAGGCAAATTGCTATAGGGTCAACATGGGTCTATCCACACTAATGACCCCATTTGGTGTGACACGGGTTTATAACATATCGAACATGTAACATTTCTAGATGGAAATTTGTCACAATGTCGGCCATGTTTGAACATAATTTGTATCACATCTTAACCCTCCTACTATTTAAAAGGTCAAAATCAGTCAAAATTTCAGATTACATGTGGTTTTGTACTATGGCAGGAGGGTCAAAAACAATCACCTTGACTGATTTTGACCCATACAACAACATGGCTCAGAATGTATGTAAAAATACCCCAACATTTGTTAGAATTCCCACTGATAACAATCCTGACATTGTACGAGATGTAAACTGACCAACATTTCGGAATGTTACTAAATTCCTCTTTCTTTTTCCCAGTCCGTCCATGTTACAAACAATGTCTTGAAGATGACCCTCTAATTTCTTACATCCAGAGTGCTGTCCTATTTTTGGTGTCAGTGTGATCACTAACTGCTCTGGAAAGCATCAGGAAAACATTTGCGCAAAACACTTGATTTGATGTCCCTCTTCTACATGTACATGTATGTCTTTACATGCTACACATGTACATGTACATGTACATGATCCTTTTAGTGTGGATATAGACCCATGCTGTACCATACTTTCAGTGTGGGTAGTGCATCAGTTTGATTGAGCAACAGGCAGCATGACTGTACGGTACATGCACATGTAGTGTTGCAAATAATGGGACGACCCTTGAACCATAACCACAGCGAAATTATCCAGATATAAATCACTACTTTATCTGGCTTTTTATCACAAAACGTATTAATCACAGCTCTCTGTGCGCATGTTTGTTTTTAGCATCAACATAATTTATCCTGACTGCAAGTACAGACTGCAACCAAATTGATTGCTGCAAGTGACCACACAGGCTTTCATGTGGAACTTTAAGCTGGCTGCGTGATGTGAGCTCAATGCATCAAATAGGTCCCCATTTAAAATGCATGCAATGCAACAAACATGGCTTCACACTTATGTTATGCACACTAATGGTGCCTTCAAATGTTCTCCAGATCAACAACGGTGCCCTTTCACATCATAAAATTGAGCACAAACCTTTCATTCAAAGCAATGGCAAGTTTCTATTTTTTTCCAGTGTCCATTTATTAATTGATGATTGCTGGTTATTTAAAATATTTCATTTTACAGTAACATTTTTAATAACATTTTTTCTAAATGAAATAGCTTTGGGTAAACAGTGCATTGCATTATTGCAAAACAATTCTTAAAATGTATGTAATTATTCTCATCTCATACATTTCTTATACGGCTAGGAAAAAACCTGATATTTTGTTTTTTTGGTGATGGTGTTAAGATGTTTGTAAATGTCACAATTGCCCTCTAATACCTGATGAATGATGTCTTATACCTAAATATTTAATATCATCCCATGATTTTCTGAGGTACATGTACATCGTCCATGTTAAAATATTATAGAAGTTCTGTGTTATGAAGTGAGGACAAACCACAGGTCATTTGCATGACGTGCATAAAACATGTTTCATAGTCCGATTCCTTTTTCTTTAGCCTGGTATCTCGATAAGCCAGTTCGGTATCTCAAAGTTCAAAGGTTGTTCGGGATAAAATTGCTGACGTAATGTCACGCCATGTTACGCGAACGCCCATTCTGATTGAATTAAACAAGTGCGCATTGTGCGACCACCTTTTGCATTTACATGCACGTGTTACATGTACAGTATGTGCAATTGAAACTCTGCGAATTGACATTGGGAAAATTTGCGAAAAGAATTCGCATTCGCATTTCGCACGCAACTTTTCGCACCGCAATTTCGCAGCGAATCGGGTGCAAAAATTTTGCGAAAACTGTGCGAAAATTTTGTGAAAACGGTGCGAAAATTTTGCGAACGCGATGTGAAAAAATTTTGCACGCAATGCGAACATTTTTCACACGCGATGTGAAAATCAATTTGCAAAAATGCTGCGAAAAATTTGCGAAAACTCTGCGAAAACGGTGCAAAGAAATGTGCGAGCTTGTCAGTCACGTCAGCATGCCTTGTTGTTTTAGCCGGCCGTCCCATGCAGATAGAACATCAAGTCAGCGAAATTCCGCTCCAGAAAGCTCCAAAATGGGTCTCGAAAAAATTACGAGAGCGATAATTTTTTTAACATTGATGAAAAAAATCACTACCATGCAGCTTCCGTGATTTTGGGGAGAAAATTTCAACTACAAAGATCTATTTCTTACCGATGAAATCTCCATCCAGTTTGACAGGAATACATGTACTTTATAGCACATGTTCGTTCTTGCCGAATTCGTAAACAGCTGTTTGCCAATAGACTTCACATTTAGTCTTTAATTTACCATATTTCGTTCTATATATTCGATTCAAGCACCAGTCCACACACAAAAAATACACTAGTTCATCACGGACTAGAATATGTCTATGGAACGTACGTAGTGAGAATTTAGTTGGCCCATGTATATACGTATATATACATGTAAGACTTCAACAAAATACGCTGCTTCCACAGTGCCCGGCGCAATGTGTAAATCGAATCGTTGTACATACATGTACTTCTTGACAAATTCTCTTTAATACGTCATGCTGGGCATGGGCCGCGCTGCCGGCCAGGCCCAATTGTGACGTGCATGTATCCTTCTCGGCCTCGGAGTTCAACTGACTTCTGGTTTTCGCATTCATGTTAGTTTTGGACAAAATTAGAAACAATACATGAGTTTATTATGCGTTTCATACCCCTTCCTAAATGTTCATATGAGCCCGATTTTGAAAAAATTGAACTTGGCCACAGACTAGAAACGGTAGCC
This sequence comes from Hippasteria phrygiana, assembly GCA_037893225.1. Taxonomy (NCBI): domain Eukaryota; kingdom Metazoa; phylum Echinodermata; class Asteroidea; order Valvatida; family Goniasteridae; genus Hippasteria; species Hippasteria phrygiana. Next base: position 358,379 of record JAZGUH010000526.1, read on the forward strand.
CTTCCTTTCTCCATTGGTAGCCCGTGCCGCCTGATTTTGGTTGTCCCACATCAGGCGATAGGATTTGTCGGTAATGGGTCAACTTGTACCCGAGTCAACTCGGGCATTATTACAATTATTTGGAACTCCATTTTAACAGTCTCAAATCCTCAAATTTTACTATGAGTTTGCAATATACCTACATGTATACTAGGTTAGGTTGTCATGT